>VFFE01007789.1:1350194-1377037 GCA_008921705.1 Burhinus oedicnemus | reverse complement strand
GGCCAGCACGGCAAGGTGGTGGAGTTGCTCTTTATGTGAGAGAGCAACTGGAATGCATTGAGCTGTCCCTGGGGGCGGATGAAGAGTGAGTCAAGAGCTTGTGGGTGAGGATTAAGGGGCAAGCTAGCATGAGGGACACTGTTGTGGGGGTTTATTACAGGCCACCTGATCAGGATGCAGAAGTTGATGAGGCCTTCTACAGACAGCTGAGAGCCGCCTCACAATCACAGGCCTTGGTTCTCATGGGGGACTTCAATCAGCCTGATATCTGCTGGGAAGGCTACACAGCTAGGCATGTACAGTCCAGGAGGTTCCTCCAGTGTCTTGATGACAACTTTTGACTCAGGTGGTACAGGAGCTGACAAGGAGAGGTGTACTACTGGACCTAGTACTGACCAACAAAGAGGAACTGGTGGAGGACATTAAGGTTGGGGGCAGCCTCGGCTGTAGTGATCATGAGAAGATCGAGTTCAGGATTATGTGGCATAAATGTTCAGGATTATGTAGGCATAAAACGACAAGTAGGGTTGCAACCTTGGACTTCAGGAGGGCTAACTTTGATCTCTTCAAGAAACTGCTTGGAGAAATCCCATGGGTTAGGGCTCTAGAGGGTAGGGGTGCTCAGGAGAGCTGGTTGATATTCGAGTATCCCTTCCTCCAAGCTCAGGATCGGTACATCCCTAAGAGCAAGAAATCAGGCAAGGGAAGCAGGAGACCTGCATGGTTGAGCAGGGAACTTCTGAAAAAGCTCAAGTGGAAGAAGGAAGTTTACAGTAAGTGGAAGAAGGGACTGACGGCTTGGGAAGATTACAAGAATGCTGCCAGAGTCTGCAGGGATGAAACAAGGAAAGCCAAGGCCTCCTTGGAATTAAATTTGGCAAGGCATGTCAAGGTCAACAGGAAGGGTTTCTTCAAGTACATCGGAGGCAAAAGGAAAACTAGAGAAAATGTGGGCCCACCATTGAATGAGACAGGGGCCATGGTGACAGATGATGCAGAGAAGGTGGAACTACTGAATGCCACCTTTGTTTCAGTCTTTACTGTTCAGGCCAGCCCTCAGGAGTCCCAGACTTGACAGGTAACAGAGAAAGTCTGGAGGAAGGAGGACTTTCCCTTGGTTGAGGAGGATCAAGTTAGAGAGCAATTAAGTAAACTGGATATCCACAAGTCCACGGTTCCTGATGGGATGCACCCGCAAGTGCTGAGGGAGCTGGCAGAAGTCATTGCTGGGCCACTCTCCATCATCTTTGAAAGGTCCCGGAGAACAGGTGAGGTGCCTGAAGACTGGAGGAAAGTCAGTGTCATTCCAGTCTTCAAGAAGGGCAAGAAGGAAGACCTGGGAAACTACAGGCCAGTCAGCCTCACTTCTGTCCCTGGAAAGATGATGGAACAGCTCATTCTGGGCATCATCTCCAAGCATCTGGAGGAAAAGAAGGTGATCAGAAGTAGCCAACATGGATTCACCAAGGGGAAGTCATGTCTGACTAATCTGATAGCCTTCTACGATGGCGTGACTGGATGGATAGATGAGAGGAGGGCAGTGGATGCTGTCTACCTTGACTTCAGCAAGGCTTTTGACACTGTCTCCCACAGCATCCTCATAGGCAAGCTTAGGAAGTGTGGGTTGGATGAATGGACAGTGGGGTGGATCGAAAACTGGCTGGCAGATAGAGCTCAGAGGGTTGTGGTTAGTGGCACAGAGTCTAGTTGGAGGTCTGTGGCAAGTGGTGTTCCCCAGGGGTCAGTCCTGGGTCCAGTCCTGTTCAACATATTCATCAATGACCTGGATGAAGGGATAGAGGATAGCATCAGCAAGTTTGCTGATGACACCAAACTGGGAGGGGTGGCTGACACACCGGAAGGCTGTGCTGCCATTCAGCGTGACCTGGACAGGCTGGAGAGCTGGGTGGAGAGAAACCTCATGAAGTTCAACAAAGGCAAGTGTAAGGTACTGCACTTGGGGAGGAATAACCCCATGCACCAGGACAGGTTAGGGGCTGACCAGCTGCAAAGCAGCTCTGTGGAAAGGGACCTGGGAGTCCTGGTGGACAACAGGATGAGCATGAGCCAGCAATGTGCCCTTGTGGCCAAGAAGGCCAATGGCATCCTGGGGTGCATCAAGAGGTGTGTGGCAAGCAGGTCGTGTGAGGTTATCCTCCCCCTCTACTCTGCCCTGGTGAGGCCGCACCTGGAGTACTGTGTCCAGTTCTGGGCTCCCCGGTTCAAGAAGGACAGGGAACTGGTGGGGAGGGTACAGCAGAGGGCTACAAAGACGATTAGGGGGCTGGAACATCTTTCTGATGAGGAAAGGCTGAGGGACTTGGGTCTGTTTAGTCTGGAGAAGAGAAGGCTGAGGGGGGATCTCATCAATGCACTTAAAGGGAAGGTGCCAGGAGGAAGGGACCAGTCTTTTTTCAGTGGTGCCCAGTGATACAAGAAGAGGTAATGGGCACAAACTGGAACATAGGAAGTTCCATCTAAACATGAGGAGGAACTTCTTTCCTTTGAGGGTGGCAGAGCATTGGAACAGGCTGCCCAGAGAGGTGGTGGAGTCTCTGACTCTGGAGACATTCAAAACCCGCCTGGACGCCATCCTGTGCAACCTGCTGTAGGTGTCCCTGCTCTGGGAGGGGGGTTGGACTAGATAATCTCCAGAGGTCCCTTCCAACCCCTGTGATTCTGTGATTCTGTGATTTCTTGTGCTCTGACTGCTGGATTTGGGTTAAAAAAACCCACAACTTAATTTGGTACCCTAGAATGTCTTCAGCCAGGATTGTCTATATACTTTCAGGTCATATGTCTTTTACATTGCATCATGCAATACATGACTGCAAAGTAAGTAACAGAGCAGTTACAGGCAAATGTGACTAAACTCACTAGAACTAAATAATGTTTATCATTAACATTACATAGATTATTTAATTTATTAATGTATACATTTTATTTATTGATTTTCAACTTAAACAGTTTGAATAAACATACAAACTCAAATAATTTGGAAGAGTAATAAAATAAAAATTGCCAGCTATAGCACCAACATTTGTCTGTTGGTGGTTACCATGCCTGGTATTTCCTCAGTCACACCTCTCTTCAATACTGTCTTTCCAGTGGCTTTCCACTGCTTGTAGACTGATTTTGTACTTTACATCACAGTTGCTCTTTACTTGCTTGTATAATCTCCACATATTGTCTTTGTTTCTTTCCACCAGTGCACGTACTCTAACTAAAATATGCTCATTTGTTCACAGTCTGGAGATGCTGGCAGCAAGCAAATGTCATACCTAACTCTCAGTTTACCTCCTCAGTGAGCAGTTTGAAAAAAATAATGTCTTGTTTGTTTATAGCTCTATGTCTAATCAGTTGATTGCAATTGATGAGGTGATGGCTCCAATTCATGTTGAATCCAGAGTTATTTTATACCAAATGAGTTCTAACAATTAACAGCAAGGGACTGCTCATTGTATTCCCACATTGAAGGCAACCTGATTTACCCAAACACTAACTGCTCTGCCACTTGGTGTACTTCTTGTCCTAGGAGACAGCAAATACTACAATGATTCTCTTTTTTAGACAAAAGACAATCTCTGAACTAATATTAACATAGTATATTTGCAATATAGTGGTATACTATGCTACGTATACTAGTATAATACAGCAATACAATTAATCTTGTATTATGAAAATTAGGTTCATGTAACATTTGTAATACATGACCTATTCTGATACAATATGACAATATCCCATGAAACACATTATGTGCAATATTAAGCTATCGAATATGCTGCCAGTACTGCAGTACATGGTGTTTTTCATGTAATTCATAGAATTCAATTGTTTTGGCCTTATCAAACCCATTAATTTAACAAAAACTTTTTTTAAAGAACCACATATAGCTGCAGTAAACCACTGTGCTAATTTTCAGATGTTTTCTGTTTTGCAGTATCAAATGCTTTTGTGGTTGTTGCTAGAGGAAGTAGAAATATTAGCATTTGTCCCAAATTGAGAATTTCCTTAGTAATATTTTACTCCCTTTTTACCTGTTAAAATAAGAAACACTACTACTGATTTGAGTTAAACCATATGTATATTGAGGTTTCATCCTCTGAGTCCTTTGGTTAGTCTAGACATCATTTATTTCTTATGGATTAGTACTGTTAAAGTTCAGAAAAGCTTTTACCGGTTAAAATGCTTGCCTTACTGACAATAACAAAACTATGGCCTTAATTCAGTATACCTGTAAGTCCTAAGAAGTCTAGGGTCATTAACAGGGTTTATCATACAAAGTTCTAACAGGTTGTGTATGTATATGTAATACAGTTCCTGAATGCAAGTGAGAAATTTTAAAAGTGGCTTTAGAAAGCAAAATCTGATATCAATAGAGTAACAAGCAAGTTTATTAGTACTCTTTGGCTCCACCACTGAAGATGTAGTGTGAGGCTAATAAAGCTCAGTTACCTGGAAGAGAAGCTAAAGCTCATTTATTCTTTATTACAAATTAAGAGTTCCAGTTATGTATTCTTCCAGTTTAGGTAGCCGAAATGCTGAGCTGCGAGCACCCTTCTGGGGGTCTAGAGAAGGGGAATAGTGACGCCAAAGAAAGCTTTGAAAATATCTTGTGGAGTATGTTAGCTAAGGCTGCAAAGAGAAACCCAGTGATCCCTTTTCTGAAGGGACTGTAGGTAGTAGGCCATGTATTTAGCAACGTGTATATATACTGCTGCTTCTTTTTTACTGCACCAAGTGCACGTCACCGTGGATTTTTCTCTGTACTAATATGTAAAAATTTATTTCACAGTTATTGATGACTATAGCAACTACATTAAGCTTTATAGCTATATTACATTGATATAATGACTATTTTTTAATCTACACTACAGACTGGCTTTCCAGGACCTCCTGGCCCCAGTGGCCCCCCTGGTCCACCTGGTCATGCAGGTCCTCCTGTAAGTAAAATTAATCTTTTCATATTCATCTCATATTCTTTTACATGAGCTTCTCCTTTTCTCTGTTATAAATATTTGGTACATTTTCAACCAATAAATCTAGATGCTATGCTGAAGAATTTTATGGATAAATGTCATCTTCTGTTAACTGGGTTGTACCATCTATGCACCACCAAGACTCAATGGCTGAGTGTTATATACTGTGCTTGCATAAGTCCATGTGTACCCCTGAGCTTTCTGCAATTCTGTGCGGTGTCAGCTAAGGTTGTCTTACGATATGCCACTACCTATCATCCTCTCTTAACATTCCCAAATGTTTATTCATACAAAAATTTGACAGGAGTTAAAGCAAAGTGGGAATCCTAATACACATACAGTGGACACTGAGTTTTTTGATCTACATCTCCTTTCAGAGGAGTGGTTTTAATTCTATTTTCATGTAGGCATGTTCTGCTTTGTTTTGCTAATTTCACCTTTGATCATTTGGTGACAGTTCCAACTACTGTTTTCTCATGATTATGAGATTGTTATAAAATATGGTAACACCATGGAATGATACATGTAACTGTTCACATCCTAACTGTTTTTTTGCTGCATTATAGGGCTCTGCTGGATACCAAGGTTCCCCTGGAGAACCGGGACAACCTGGCCCTCCTGTACGTATACATTACTTATCACTATGTAAAGACATGATCTTATAAGCAAGAATCTGTGTCATCTCTGGAGTGGATGGAAATTTTACAGTTCTTCCTGTCTGTTTACTGTCATGTATGTCAAATGTACAAGTATTTTATGACACCTAATGCATTTTTAATTTGAAAGAGACAATATTTTTTATTATTATAGTTAACATTAATTATTTTTCTGCAGGGACCTCCAGGCCCTGTTGGAATGATAGGCCCAGTTGGTCCACCAGGAAAAGATGTAAGTTCACTATTATTCATCCAGTGATTAACAAATGGGAAGAAAGAAAGTTCATTAAATAGTAAGACAGCAGATCACATTGATACCATTGCATTTAACATTTTTAACATCTCCTTATTTCTCAATTTGACAACATGACTAAGAAACTAGATTTGTCTTACATTAGGTATAAATGTCCATTCAAAAAAATTGCAATTTTAGTGGGCAATTTGATTGACACAAATTTTTTAAAAAAAGAAAACCTAAGCATGAAGTATGCTATTTTGATCTTGTGTAAAATAAATTAGCAGTTATAAAGCAAAGCAGACAGTAGTGCTGGTTGTCTGCTTCCTTCAAAACTTGCTTTGAGAGTTAAGGCTGTTAAAACCATCTTTTGTGCCACAGATGGGAGTCCTGAATAGGTATAGTACAAGGCGAGACAAACAGCTAAATTTTTTGTCAATTTTGAGTCTTGACCATGAAAAATAAGTTTTCCGTGATCATGTGTTCCTAAAAGCTGTCTTGAAATAAATTAGATGTTAACCAAAATCTTGTGAAAATTTGATTTTATAAATTCTGACAACTGTTTTTCAGAAGGCAGTCATATAGTGAACCATCACCCTGCTATAATTTTTCCTGCTCTCTGGTGGAAATTTCACCTGCTTATTCTGACTTGCCTTGATCTACTAGGACCAGTTCTTTGCCAGTGACTGAAGCAATACCAAAGCAGTCAACAGAATTTACTTTCTTTCAATAGGGAGAACCAGGAAGACCAGGCAGAAATGGAGACCGTGGAATCCCTGGATTACCGGTACGGAAAAGCCCCCAGTAACAATGGTCTTCTAATCAAAGGTTTTGTTTTCCCATTTTAAGTTAGTCAAGTAAACATGACACATGATGAACATTGGCTTGTGCCCTTCATATAATAAGTATGGGATTTATTCATCTTTCTATATTCATGTGTTTAGGGTCACAAGGGACACCCTGGAATGCCTGGGATGCCTGGGATGAAAGGTCAACGAGTAAGTATTGAGTATATTGAGTATAGCTGAGTCTGTTACTCTACTTGAATTATGGTGTTGCACTGTTGTGCTCTTTCAGTCATCAATTCCCGGCTAAAGAGACTGAATCATAGAATTAAAGGCCAATTTCTGGATAATATAATCTGACCTTTCGTAATAAACACTGTTAAATTTTATCTAGTTACCTCAATTGTAGAGCTCCATCCTGAATGCTGGGCTGAAGCATGCTTTCCAGAAAAGCAGCCACTCTTAACTAATGGCCATGAAGAAATGGAGGATTCAGAATTTTCTTTCAAAAAGTGTTCCAATAGCTGATAGCACTCATTATTAAAAATACACCCTTTTATTTGAATTTGTCTTGAAGCTTAATATTTTATCAAGAGGAATCACGTTTTAGAGACACAAGAGGAATACTATTCATAGATATGGTTTTCCATTCCCACAGGGGTTTGATGGAAAAGATGGTGCCAAAGGTGACAGTGGTGCTCCTGGTCCAAAGGTAAAAAACTATAGTGTCATTTTTGTAATAGGTAGAGTAATACCCTCCATCATTTGTTATATAGGTATGCTTTGCATATTATGCAATTATAAAAATCCATTAAACATTAAAGAAACTCATTTAATATCTCCATGAAAAGAAAGACTATCATTCCAAAGGACTTAGACTTTCTGAACCACATCGTGTCTCGATTTTCCAGCTGTAATAAAGATGAGATTCCAAAATGAAAGGACGTGTGTGGATCATCTGACTTTATTGCATAATATTAAAGGACTGAGTCTTCCTCTTTTTTTTTTTTTCCTGTTTAAATATTTTTTTCTGGCACTTGTTTAGACTTCTCAGACCTCACAGACCTCAGTTCATGGTGAGGACACTCAGCACTACGCAGAAAGGGACAATGGATTGTGCTGTCTTGTTTCTATGTCTCTTCCCTTTGAATAAACCAAAAATGTTCTCACCAAAGTTCATTCCGTCATTGGTATTTTCTTTCCATAACAGGGTGAAACTGGTCTTCCTGGAGCAAATGGATCACCGGGCCAACCGGTAAATATGTGTATCCTGTAGTATTTAAATGGAAGTGCCAATGGCACTTCTTGGTTAACTGAGTTATTCATCTTTCTTTTGACTTTAATTACCCCACCACATGCATTAAACAATACTGAGATATGCAAATAAGAGCAATGTGTCTGCTCGGGCATATTCTTTTGGAAGCCATTTAACAGACTCGTCTTCTTATGTTTTCTAGGGACCAAGAGGTCCAGCTGGCGAAAGAGGAAGACCTGGGAATCCTGGTGGCCCTGTAAGTAATTGGCAGCTGTTGTTCTTACCCAGAAGCAGCACGTATTTTGTCTCAGTATATTGAGAATTCCCTACTTCAAAGATTTACCTTAAAACTGTTGTAATGCATAGGATTAGAAAACTACGTATCATCGGTAAAATCATACATGAAAACTTTTCAGTCCCCAATTAAAGACATAACACTTCTAACTCACAACATGCTCACCATCTTATTCTCTATTTCCTTTTTTTAAATGAATACATTACACGTTCAAGGTGAATTCAGTGTTTCAGCATAAGCTCAGGTTCAGACAAGAGGAACAGCAAGGAGGAGTGAAAGCAAAGGGCAGCAGCTGAAGGCAGAGAGGAAAATGCAGTCTCAGAAGTAACTTGAAGAAAAAAGATAAAATTAGTCTTTGACGGAGATTAGTGAGTGCATTCTTTGCTCTGAAGGAAGTCAGAGTTCATAGAGTCCAATACAATCAACAAAGCACAGCTAAAATATAATAACCAGCAACTTGTTCATACAAACACTATATAACCTGAGCAGCGGACCTGGTCTAACATGTCTACAACACAGGCAACAGGACAGGCTATCACACCACTGTTTCTTAGGTTTTTGGAGTGAAATTTTATTCTTTCATGTGAATTAGAAATAACTGTTACTTTGAAATATACATCTATTGCCATATTAGTTATTTAACTTTAAGACCTGTCCACAGAGATGAGGGTTTGTAACTGTTATTTCCTTAAGAAATGTAGCAAGAATACAGTATTGCATCTTGCTGTCTCATCATTACAGTACAAGTCATGTAAAGTGTTGGATATTCCTTCACAAAATATTTAGTTAATTCTTATTTTAGAATTTCATAGTTGAGGAATCCTTGTGTCTTGGTCAACTAAGTGGGAATGTACAGACACAAAAAGATGGTCTGTGAGTCACGGGCATTAAAGCGTGTGGGTTCTGTGTCCAGGGTGGTGCTCTGTACCCAACACCTCTCTTCTTTCTGTAGGGTGCCCATGGCAAAGACGGATCTCCAGGAGCCGCAGGCCCACCTGTAAGATGAATTACCGATGTTTGACTTTAAGTATTTGTGTTGCTCAAGTCTAGTTATTTCTAGCTGATGTTCTGCAGCGCCAGCAAACCTGAGACTGAGGGTGCACTGGTTTGAGAATGAGCATTTTATTTCATTATATTTCATAACTCTTGGTTAAGATACTTGAAGCACACAGTGCAATAGGAGAGCTTTAACACTGTAAATCAGAAAATGCATAAATCAAAAACCAGATTATTCTTAGAGAACAGATAGAATTGCTGTTCTCTATGCAGATCAAATTTTGAATGGTGTTATCAAAAATACTATTTTCCTGTCTGAGGTGGGCAAAAAAATTTCTTTTCTATCTGCCTGGAAACCTGAGCATGTCCACTTGTATGTGTAATAGCTATATTGGCTTTTTTTTTCTCCTACACCATTTTTATAATTAGAACAAATTTTGAGCATTTTTATAGCTTAATCCCTTTAATGTTAGCTTTCATGTTTTTAAATTTACAACAAAGAAATTTAGCTGAACATTTAAAAGTCAGAATACCTAAGATGTAGGTGTGATATTTTAGGACTAGCCAAACTTCATCTTCTACAGCATGATTTATATTTGCTATTTTGCCAGGTGTTTCCTTACTCAGAGAAAAATCTCATAATCAGACTTTTTTTTAACTTAACAGTAATTCCGTATGGCTTTTACCTTTTGCATTAATAGTATTTCTTTCACTTTTAAGGGTCCTCCAGGTCCCCCTGGGACTGCAGGATTTCCAGGCTCTCCAGGTTTTAAGGTATTCAGCTAAAGATACATACTAATATAGGGTTTGGTCCTTTCTCTAGTTAGCCAGCTTATGTCACTATACATCTTTATTTTATGAGTCCTCCTTTTTCTGGCTGCTATTACTCTGTTTGCAAGCCTAGAACTGATCTGTTTTCATACGCAGCATGAGACAAACCCTATGTTCATCATCTTCATGAATACCCACCCCAAAAAAACATGAAGTGGTAGACCCAATGCTTCAAGTTGCATTGTGGGAGGGGCTCAAATGAACTTCCCCAACTAGAGGAGCTGTGCAACATGTGCTGGCTGGAATGCATGGGTACCTCGTGCCTCAGCAACGGGGTCACCGTGCTGATTTGGCTCTTGCACTCAGGTGATGATGGTGGTAAACTTGTTCCCAAATCACGCAAAGATGCCACAGTAGAGGAAGAAGCCATGAAGCTAAAACTGATTGCCCTGGAGACAAGACTAAAGTCCATTCATTTTCTCCTTTTACTGTTTTTCCGCAGGGTGAAACTGGTCCTCCTGGTCCTGCTGGTTCTAGTGGTAGTCCTGGAGAGAGAGGAGAACCTGGTCCTCAGGGTCATGCTGGGCCACCTGGGCCTCAGGTATGTAAATACCACATGGGAACTGAGAAGTGTTGTGCCACTTGCTCTTCACAAATATCTACCTGTCGTTTGGTTTAGTCCTAGGTTAGCAGCATTGGTTATTTACATATTTATTTTTTCAGGGCCCTCCTGGAAGAGCTGGAAGCCCTGGCGGCAAGGGTGAAATGGTGGGTACTTTTCATATCACTGTCTTTTGCAGCACTGTTTTGGTGAGGGTTGCTGTTTGGACTGGGCAGAGTCCAAAAATGCCATGCTCTCTTCATCCCTGTCTGCTGTTCACTCTCTACAGGGACCTTCTGGTATTCCTGGTGCTCCTGGTCTGCCAGGAGGCCGTGGTCTTCCTGGTCCTCCAGGTACAAGTGGAAACCCTGGAGCAAAAGGCACTCCGGTGAGTTACTAATATTCATTACACTGGTTGTACAAACAAATATGGTAGAAGTAGTTCTGATACCATTGAAAAAAAACCATTGAATTTGACCTATTCACTTGAGATGGTCTAATAAATTATTTTATAATAACAATAGGCAATTATTTTTATAAATATACAATATATTTATCTTTCACACATTCATATATTGCTATATATAAACATACGTAAATATGATAATAATATTTATTTTCTTTCCTAAATTATCTATCAATTCTGAAACACACAGCAGAAAAAAGCTAGTCTAAAATGGTTACATTAGACAAAATCTGTTGTTTTAAAATCCTAATTTCACCTGTTTAAATTCCCACGGGCTGAGTTCACAGTCGACTACACCTAGTGAGTTGTACCTACTCTTACACTGTCATTTGCCCCAGCAGGCTCTTTCCTGACAGCCTTACACCACACTTTGTTCTTTGTCAGAGAAAATATTCAAGGATGTCAAGCAAAAGTCTCAATGATGTTTGATATAGCTCAGAAACAGACATAAAATTTTACTCAGTGGTGTTTAAGATTGTATTACTTCTTGCCTTTAAGGAGCCCCATGCATTCCACATCCAGGTTCAACTAGTGCACGCTTATTCCTTTGCAGAATGGAAAATAATAAAAATGAATCAATAATTTGAAAGATATCATGTCTACTTCTTAGTATTTTAGTGCATCTAGTAGCTCTAGAATAATACCTTGTTGCAATCCATAATTTTAGTGGCATTTTTTCCTATTTAGGGAGAGCCTGGTAAGAATGGTGCAAAAGGAGATCCAGGCCCAAAAGGCGAGCGTGTAAGTCATTTTAAAATGCTTTCAGAGACTTCTTCCAAGGAAGTCTGAACCCTGAACCATTCCACTTACAAAAACCTGGAGGTTTTTTTTGGAGTCTTCTGACTACACTGGTGGGCTTTTTTTTTTGTTGTTGTTGCCAGGGTGAAAATGGTACCCCAGGTGCTCCTGGACCTCCTGGTGAGGAAGGCAAAAGAGGTGCAAATGGTGAACCCGGCCAGAATGGCGTACCTGGTACACCTGGAGAAAGGGTAAGCTGCTGTAGACGACCATGCACATGAGGTACATTCTGAGTTAATACACAAACAGCAAAATCTGGTGTTCAAAATACTTTGAGGAGAAATTTGGCTCCATATCCATTATCAGCGATTTCCAGATATGAAACTGGGTTAAGAAACTCGGGAGAATTCTTATCTAGTTCCTCATTTGAATTGCAGCACTTAAATCTATCTCAGTCTGAAATAAATTAATTTATTTCTTTTTTTTTTGTATTGAAGAAGCAGTGATCTTGGAAGTTGTATCAAAAGATTTGTGCTGAAAAGCAACCATAAACTGTAAGAACTACACAGTGGAACAAAAAAAACAAAAAAACAACCACCAATCTAAATTTCAAAATTACTTCTCATTTAACAAAAATGAACAATCACAAAATTTCAGCTCTGGAAAGTGTAACTAATGCAAATTCTTCTACATTCAGGATATGTTTTTATGTCAACATCTTTATCATCAATAGATCTCAAATGTCAATAATGTCAATAACAATATTGTCAGGATGTCTTCTATGTTATATCTTTATTGCCCACAGGCTTTTTTGGCTTATAGATTCCATAACTTTCCAAAGAGCATTCTCACAAGGGAATTCCTGAATTAATTTATTCAACTAAATATATAGCAACACCCTTACAAATTTTAGATTTCTGTTCCCATCTGAACCAAAAGAAATTGTGCTGATCTATTTGTAACTCTTAATTTAATCATTGATTGCAGTGTTTGCTGAAGCTCTGAGGAAACCAAAGATGCACAGTGAACAAATTAGTCATATTAAATATATAACTGGGGCTGCAAATTATATTTTATAATTCAAATTTCTTTAAGCAATGAAGATAGTAGTAAATATAAATACTAAAACAATACAATAGAGCTCTTTTCAGTATTGAATTAGGAGAAAATAATTGTTCAAGGCTGAATGTGTTGTTTTATTTTTGATATGCATTTAGAAAACTCATGAATAAAGTAGCTACTCTAGGGCTGGTTAAAAATGATGGCGGATGGACTATGATTTCAACAGGATGGATATATCCAAAGAGAAAATAATTCTGTAGACTTTCTTGCTACCATGAAATATTGTTTCCATCTATTTCTTTCATTAATTTTTGTAATAATGTCTTATCATAAATAGTTTAGTAAAAAACCCAATTGCCATTACCTAAATCATATTGTCTATGATCCGTATTTTGTTCTTGTATTTGGCAGGGCTCACCCGGTTTCCGTGGCTTACCCGGTAGCAATGGACTTCCAGGTGAAAAGGTATGTCTTCCTCTAAAAAAACCCCCAAACTTCTGGAGAATCCATGTGAATTTGAATGGACAATTTCAGATTCAATATGATGCTGATTTCCTTGCTGTGAATTTCAACATGTCCCTTTTAGGGTCCTGCAGGTGAACGTGGTAGCCCAGGTCCTCCTGGCCCCAGTGGACCCGCAGGAGAGCGCGGACAAGATGGAGGCCCAGGTCTTCCGGGAATGAGAGTAAGACAGGACATCTCCAAGAAAATGAGATAAACTCTATTAGAGATGCCTCATCTGATCTGATATAATGGAGGAGTCCAATTAGAAAAATCTACATTTTAGCAAATTTTATAATTTATCATGAAATGAAGTAGGTTTTTTATATTTAATAGGTATTTGGGTTACTGTATTTAAATATATTTATATTTAAATTATTATTTAAATAGGTTTACATTTAACATTTCAATAATTAAATTACGTATTAATTTAAATATTTCAATATACTTAAGTATTTAACTTATGTTTATTTTTTATTTGCAATTAAAGCAAATAAGCTCTTAGTCAGATTTTCATAGTACATATCAAGAAGATTTTCAGAGATAACCTGTTGTGTAATACATACAAAATATAACAACATTCTGTGAGCTATATTAAGAACTAGCAATTGCTGACAAGAAATACATTGAAATTCAAAAGTCAGCCTGACTGCAGGCTTCTGGGAGCTAAACAAGATTTTATTGGAAATGAAAATGAATTATTTAAAATATAATAAAAATACTTAAAAGTATAAAACACGTTAACTAAAATATGTTATAAGTTGTGTTCCTTTTAAGCAGAGGTACATAGTCAAAATTGTTTCATTCCTTGATTTTCACCATCTGAAGTAAGTTTTCTTCCCAAATAATGAAAGAATACAATTTTTGTACACATTGATTAATGTCTGATGCCTTGTTAATATACGACTCTCAGAGAAAGCAATAAACTCGTAACAAAAGAATTTGTTAGCTTTCTCCAATGTTTCCCCTTAATGGGATCAGGGGAAATGGGAGGAGTTTTAATCTTTATTAAAGAGGTTAAAATCAAGCAAGTAATTGAAGATGTATTTCTATATATTTATGTATTATAACTTAATACTACACATTTTAAACTGAAGAATAACACTGTTTTTCTTCAATTGAAGGGTTTGCCCGGAATTCCAGGAAGCCCTGGAAGCGATGGGAAACCTGGCCCTCCAGTATGTACATTGTGCAAATATTTTATACTTATTCTCCTACTGACCTTACACTCATCTCATAGTATTTACATGACAAGTTGTTATCACAGTCAGAATAATTGTCTCTTTTTTTGTTCGTTTTAATTACCAGAATTGTAATAACATTCTGTAAATCTTGTCATTTAATACTATTTAAAATATAGAGTATACAGAAGCTTAGCTGAAAAACAAAACACATAGTAAGTTTTGAACGACAGTGTCTCTAGCCTGATCTCACCCTCATACGCTATTTAATGAGTCATGGATATTCATTTATTTCACCTAACAGATGCCATGTCTTCATTTTTTTCTTTGCTTATCCCAGGGTAACCAGGGTGAATCTGGCCGTTCTGGTCCACCTGGCCCCCCAGGCCCACGTGGTCAGCCAGGTGTAATGGGTTTCCCTGGTCCTAAGGGCAATGAGGTGAGTAGGATTTCTCTACTTCTCCTGTGCTTATGCTTGATCAGTTGCTCCATAGTGGGGCTATCTAGTGCTGCAGCTTTAAGTTATTGTATGCTGACCAGAACAGGTGTTCTAAATGTGATCTTTCTCTTCTGTAAGGGTGCACCAGGTAAGAATGGAGAAAGAGGCCCTGGTGGACCACCTGGAACACCTGTAAGTTTCATTAACATTTTGTTTAATTACATAATAATTTATTCATGACATAATATTAGTTCATAATTTTGTGACTCTTATAAAAATTATATCAACCCATAACGATAGCCTAATTTTGTCTTTGTATAGGGTCCTGCTGGGAAGAATGGTGACGTTGGCCTTCCAGGTCCTCCTGGACCTACTGTAAGTGTGGTAGTCCCACAGGAGGCAATTACAAGTTATTGCCAAGGTGGCCTGGCATCTACAGATAGAGACTGTGAATTTATGGGAAGGAAAATATTTTTAAAGATATAAAGAAATCTCCTTTTATGAAGACAAATAAAAGAGCTCTTCTTTGCCATTATTTTAATAAATTAAAACTTTGTTAGGAGAAACCTGAGTCGGGTATACCTGGTGTAAGTTGAAGTGAAAAGTCAATTTAGAGTGCTTGGGGATCTACCAGCTTTTCAAATTGAAGCATATTGTTGCTCCCTTTAATGTTTATCAGAGCTAGCATTTCAGACTAATATCAAGTATAAATGTGTCTGCTCAATTACATCTCACGGTTGGAATGAAAAGAGCAAATACCAGAACACCAAGATACATTAGTCTTTGGGATTGTGCAACATGGTCATCAGATCATGATAAGGAGGCGTCTCCTAAATGTGCTGTGAAGGTGTTTATATGTTGAAATGTTCTCAGACAATTTTTTTTTTGTTTCTCTTTTGTACGATTCTAGGGTGCTTCTGGGGAGAGAGGAGAACCAGGACCATCAGGTCCACCTGGCCTTCAGGTGCTGTGTGTTTATTGTTTATTGGTTTCTGATTCTTTTTAATAGACTAACACACACATACACACACTCCCCAAAAAAAGAAAGAAAGAAAAAAAAAAAAGGAGGCATCTAAACATTTTCATTAGGGTGCACATCATCGTATTTTGAAGTAAGACAGATCAACCCCTTGACAAAAGTGATTGCTTAGTATTTCATAATTGCAAACCAGATGGCTAGCTCCATAGATTATGTCACATAAAACCTCTTGCTATCAGATTAGCACCTCCTGCTTTGTAAAGGATCAGAATGACTTGAGTACACATCTTTGTGTCAAAAAAATTTGCTGGGTAGGAAAATGTATAATTTATCAATGTAACAGAGATGATAATGCTGTTCCTTCATACAGGGATTGCCTGGTGGACCAGGACCAGCTGGAGAAAATGGAAAGCCTGGAGAACCAGTAAGCAGTAGTTCCTTTTTTTAAAAAACAATGAAAAAATACATGAAAAGCTCTTCCTAGACTACATTTCCAAATTCAGATAGCTATCAGCACTCTGCAGAGCAGAGAATTCTGCTTTAAGGGATAATAGGCGAGACAAACAGGGTGCCAACCACAATGCAGCACTTTCCTTAGTAAATTGTGGATAATTTGCATTTATTTTCTCATAAACAGGGGCCAAAAGGTGATATTGGAGGACCTGGATTCCCAGGCCCTAAGGTAAATAATACATCAATGGTTCTAGAATTACATTACAGAATTAACGAACTATAAGCCTGACAACAAAGAATAACACATTTCTTTGCCACAGGGTGAAAATGGTATCCCAGGTGAACGTGGTGCACAGGGTCCTCCAGGACCTCCTGGAACAAGAGGTGGGCCAGGTCCTGCTGGCTCAGAAGGTGCCAAGGTACCCACAGACTTGCTTGCTTCCTGCTGTTATGTGCATCATTCAGGTTCATATTCTTTTTTTAATCTTTTCTAATTATTTTTTGTTACTCTTTAGGGTCCTCCTGGCCCCCCTGGTCCCCCTGGAGGCACAGGGCTGCCTGGCTTACAGGGAATGCCAGGAGAAAGGGGAGCTTCTGGAAGTCCTGGACCAAAAGGGGATAAGGTAACACACCCATACACACACACACGTTCTGTCAATTTTATGCTAACTCACTGTTAGCTTCCCACAAGGCACTGGCTTTGATCATCTGTGGCCTGATTTCAGAGGTACTGACTGTGTAGCAGTAGTGTTGATTTAGCAGTGTGATATGGATCCTATATGTTAAAAAATAGAGGATTTTTCACCTTGTTTAATATGTGCAAGATATTTTGCTGTGTTAGATCTCATGGGAGAGGGGTACATCAAAACAGTTGTAATTAAGCTAATAAACAATGAGAATAGTTTATACCATGGGCAAACAGTTTGGCATAGACTCCATTTTGAATCAATCTGGGTTTTCTTTCCACCAGACTCATCAGCATGTGATGCTGAATACTGGGCAGAACATCATCCCCAATTTTAGATTTGTATGATCACAATAGGGAAACCTGGTTGTTGAGATACCCTTAGTATGAGAACCTCTTCACAGTAATGTTTTAATTCTTTTTTTTTCACCCCTTATGCTCATCTTATACTGGCTTTTTGCTTATACTTTTTATGTCTTATGCTTGCTAGGGAGAACCTGGTGGCAAAGGTGCTGATGGCATTCCTGGCGCAAGAGGAGAGAGAGTGAGTAGTCTTTAAACATCTAACAGTTTATCAATTAGCTTCACATAGGCTAGACTTAGAATATGAGTAAATTTACAGTGAATAAATACTGTCTAGGAGAGGTAAATTCTTTGCAAGCAGATGATTACAATTAATTGGGACAACGTTTTGGAGGGAAAGCACTGATACAAAAGTAAAGATGTTACTAGCTTCCTAAATCTAGCTGACTGATGAGGAAAATACTGGTTGTAGTGAAGCACAAAAAGATGTCATGATAGTAAGTATTCTCATACAGAATAATTCTACACATTACTATATGTGATATATTTATACATCTATATAGCATATACACATACATTGTGGTTTAACTCCAGCCCGCAGCTAGGACCACGCAGCTGCTCACTCACTCCCCCCACCCCCGTAGGGTAGGGAGAAGAGAGAGGAAAGGAAAAAAACTCACGGGTTGAGATAAAGACAGTTTAATAGAACAGTAACAGAAGTGGAAAATAACAATACTTTTTATATTTTTTTTACCATCATTATTATTAAAGTAATACAACACATCACTCTCAACACCCGATGATTGGTTGCCCAGCCCATCCTGCACAGTGGTCGCAGATTCCTGTCCCCCAGACAGCCCCCATTTATATACTGAGCATGACATCTATGGTATGGAATATTCCTTTGGCCAGCTTGTCCTATCTATGCTCCCTCTCAGCTTCTACGGGAAACTGAAAAAGTCCTTGACTAATATAAACATTACTTAGCAACAACTAAAACAATATGTGTTATCAGCATTATTTTAATACCAAATCCAAAACACAGCAGCTAGAAGAAAGAAAATTAACTCTATCCCAGCTGAAACCAGTAGAACATAAAATAAAAACTTGAAATATATACATATATCTAATGAGTATACGCAAGCATATATACATCAAAAAATGCAGTGTATGTGAGTTAGAGGAAATGTAAAACATGTATTTCAAACCTTCAGGTATGCATTAAATTCTCAAGAAAGAAAAAAAAGTCAGGAAGCTAGTCAAGAAATGTTGAATGTATACTGAGGGAATATGGACCAATTATCTATATGAAAATTTAGGGCAATAGATAACTTATATTGTCTACCATCGAAGAAGGCCTGTTAAATTCAGGTGACTTTGGATTAGGTTTAGATGGAGGGGGAGGGGGGAAAGAGGATAAATCCATTGGAGATCTCTTACATTGCAAAATGGTGTGATCTCAGAGTGTCACTCCAAAGTGTATGTGCAACAACACACTGGCATTGTAGACTTGCTTCCATTTAAATATCTTTAACAATCTGTTTACACTAAAAAATAAATGCTATTGATCAAAATAGAGGAATTAACATTGTCATATTTTGATACAAAGTATATTGTTTTCTAATTTCTTAGGGTAATGTAGGTCCCATTGGTCCTCCTGGTCCTGCCGGCCCACCTGGAGATAAGGTAAAGCATCCTCCGTAGTGACGTTTGATACTCTAAACAGTCACACCAGTGGCTGTCTCATGGGAAGAAGAAAAACACCTGGTAATCATTTTTGTTCCTTACAGGGAGAGACTGGTCCAGCAGGTGCCCCAGGTCCAATGGGTTCCCGTGGTGGCCCTGTAAGTGATTTTTTTCTTCCAGTATAACTCTACCCTGGCTCCTCTAGCCTAGTATAGACATCAGTGTTGCACCTACCTGATCAGGAACACGTGTGGCTTGAGTTCAAAATAAACTGGGCACATCTGGCTCCTGTTGATTCTTGGGATTTTCAGGTGCTAAGAACTTCAGAAAATCAGTGCTTTTAACAATGTAAAGGGGTTGGAGGGCTGCAGTGACAGGTCAGGGCAAGAGTGAGCAATAGTTGTTTCCATCTTGTCTTACGGTTAAGCAAACTTTTAGAATTACTCCTATATTTATATTTTTAGATTGATAAAACAGCATATATGGATCCCAGTTGGATCTGGGGAACACCATGGTGGGTTTATACAGGTATAACTGAGATCAGTTTGTCACACTTTACATAATTATCAGATAATTCCTGAACAGTTGTTTTTAGAGCTCAGGAGCAACTGTTGTTTTGGATTTGTTTTTTTTCCTCCAAGGGCTGATGAGACAAAGAAACTTCAGTGGTATTCATGGGAGTGTTCTCTAACTTGTAAAGTGAAGCCTATCATTCCAACATCTTCCATTGCTGACATGTTGTTTTCTACAGGGTGAACGAGGAGAACAGGGTCTTCCTGGACCTGCTGGCTTCCCTGGAGCTCCAGTAAGTATAAATACTTAAAAGCAATTGAATGTGATTATTAGTTTTTAGTTTCATCCCTATCTCAGAAAGGCTTGCTGTTACTCCTTTAATATAAACACCTGCTACATACATTTGATTCATTTGCCACTCTCTCTGTACTCAAGTCACACATAGAGTAACTTCCTGTATTGGCAGACCAATAGAGTTCAGCTGCATTCACATTTAATTTAATATTTAAATTCCTTGCAGAAGAGTATCTGGATAGGGTTTCTCATCACCGTGATATCATCTGCCTTTTTTGAGTCATAATATAACAATATAATTTTTCTACAGGGCCAAAACGGGGAACCTGGTGGGAAAGGAGAAAGAGGCCCACCTGGTCTAAGAGGAGAGGCTGGACCCCCTGGAGCTGCAGGTCCACAAGGTGGTCCTGGTGCGCCAGTAAGTTTTTGCTGTTCCTTATTGCTACAAAGAGAGTTTTCTTCAGTTATCCCTCAGCTTCAAGGTGGCTGGGCCAAGTGCAAGCATTTGAACTGCCTTAAACTTAATGACACTTCCTATAATTTAAATCTATTTATCAAATAATTTGTTTTATCTCTCTTCTTCCACGTAGGGTCCACCTGGTCCCCAAGGAACAAAAGGAGAACGTGGATCTCCCGGAGGCCCTGTGAGTATCTTTTTGCCTCAGTCACTGATAAATGACTCTATCTATTACAACAAACATGATGTAAATGAAAAACAAGACCTTCAGTGACTTTAATAGCTGCAGTTCAAGAATAATTAAAGTGTTCCAGAAACAGTAATCAAAGGAGTAATTAAAGTTGAACTGTTTAGTGATCTGGATTACATTGATTTTAATGTAAGTAAGGTGCCAAAATAGCTTTTGGCACAATGACCCAAAGCTATAAAATGACTTATCTCAGTTATTAGATTTACATGCCATCTTTGCCAAGTTTCTCAGAGCCCATTAGCTCACCCCTGAAGAACATATGGGATCTTCCCTTAAAAAACAAATAAATCGATAAATACATTTTTTAACTACTTCTTCAGTTCCAGGACATTTAATTCTGGTTTTAAGCAAAACAGTTAAATATAATTCAAACTCAGCTGTTTTATAAAAATCAATTTGTTCATGTCTTTCCATTCTTCAGAAAATGACAACTAAAAGTATCCATCTCTTACAGGGTGCTGCTGGTTTCCCTGGTGCTCGTGGTCTACCTGGTCCCCCTGGTAGCAATGTAAGTTGTCTTATCACCCTTTTCTGTTGTTCTTACCTTGTGGATATATTTGTACATACATAAATATATTAAACTATATCAAGTTGTATGTACCTTGACATGAATATAACATAAGCAAAGGCATCCTGAATATGATGTTTGGACTTAGGGAAACTTCTGCAAAGGAGAGTTTACTCTCCTCTTATTTCAAAGGGAATATCGATTCATTCACTTACTGTCCTGATACTCCTTCATCTCTCATGATTTGCTCTCCAAGGCCCATCAGAGTTAGTGAAGTCCTTCTCCTGGGTCAGGTCCTTGAGTATTTCTGTCAGTGGCAGACATTCTGTCTTCTCTCTTGCTCTTTTATGATACAAGAAATATTCAATTCAGGATCTTGAATTGGCATGCATTTTCAAAACATTTTTTAGATCACTGTTGAGAATTTTATTTAGTTGCCTGCAGAATGGAATGGCATAAGCTTTAATTATCTTGGGACAGAGAAGTTTGGAAAGATTCTTGAGGCAAGTTTTCTCTCATATGATATGGCCTACATCTGAAGTTTAATCTACAAGTCTGCAGTGTCCTATTTTAAAAATGTGTGCTGATGCATTAGCTAATTCCATTATTTTATACAATATCTGTGTGTGAAGAAAAGCTTTTTCATTACATCCTTGCATGTTCAATACGCATCTACTTTCAATTTACATAGTAAAAATTAGATTCTGATTCTTTGATTCTTTAAAAATTAAGAAAATTCAAGGAATACAATGGATTTATCCATTTTAAAATCAAAATTGTAAGTTATCCTTTTTTGTATGGCAACTGAAATATAAAGTAAGAAAACTTATATTTCAATAAACAGATGTTTATTTTCTATCTTATGGTTACAGACAGATTCAAATTAGAATGTTGCTGAATAAAAAAGAAAAAGTAGGATTTTATTTAAGGTACTATTAAATCAACGTATTTCTTTCCATTGCTTGGCTAAGCTAAGAGTTTTAATGAAGGACATTCCTTTCTGCACGTGTCCAAGACACCACCTTAAAGGTATCTGGCATGAGTTATTCAAGAAATCAGTGGGGTCTGCAACTATTTCAAATTTCTGTGGCAGAGCCCTGGGTAAGGAATGTGTATCCTGTGTTGGATGCTTTACAAACACTGGGCATCCAAACTGTGCACGTGTTGTATCATGGAAATTGTATGTCCGGACAGCAGGGAGAAAAAAATCAGGTTTGAAAGTGGTAGGCAAAAGGATTCTCTTTATAAGAACAGATCAGATTTGAGTGCATAGAGGTTGGATCCTAAATCCATCTTCAGGCAATGAATCGAGTCTGGTTGGCTTTCAAGAGGAAAGATCAACACCAGTAAGCGTGTGCTGCTGTTTCAGATAACACAGCTCACACTCTTCTCTTTAAAATTCCTTTTAGGGTAGTCCAGGTCCCCCTGGTAATGCAGGGCCTGCAGGCAAGGATGGGCCTCCCGGACCCCCTGGTAGCGCTGGTTCTCCTGGTGGTCCAGGACCTGCTGGAATAAGAGGTGAGCCCGGCTCACCAGGCGAAAAAGGGCCTCCAGGCGCACGAGGAGAAAGGGTAAGTATGCGTCCAGCCAGGGACCATTATACTAATTGACAAGGATTATGTTCGTCAAGAATAAGAAACCACCTATTGAACGTTGAAGATCCTCAGTATTGACTGTTCTGACCTTTTCCTAAACAGGGTGCACCAGGAGAACCAGGACCTCAAGGCATCGTTGGTGGCCGGGGTAACACAGGTTTGCCAGGTCTGCGTGGCCCGAGCGGTCCACCTGGTATGGCAGGTGCCAAGGTGAGCATGCTTTCACCACAGCAATAGCCTCAAAGCTAATGCAATGACTGTAATCCAGCTGTTAAAAATACCTTTGTGTTACAAAAAGTAATACATTGTATTTTTTAGTCCAGAGACTACAGAATTTACGGTCATTTTTGTTTACATTTGTAAGACCCGCCTTTAAAATGTCTGGTAACAAGCAGTTGTGGGATGTGAGGCTGTCTTTAATCTCTATTACCAAGCAGTATATAACCAGCTTCACCCAGGGCAATGGGCTATAAACTCTCCTTGAGACAAAAATTGAGTCATAGTTTCACCTACCTCAAATTGTTTATCTTTGCTTAATTCCCAATATGTTTCTTGCTTAAATATTATGACCCAAACAGGAAAATACTTCCACCTCCCTCCAGAAAAGGTGGTGTGAGGCTTGTTTTGTATTTTATGGCTAATATTGTGATAGACCAGCCTTTTTTCTGTTAATTGCTTTGGTTATTGTTTTGGGGCACATAAGACAAGACATACCCGTTTATTATTTCTTAGTTTGCAAAACAATAAGGAATGTTCCTTGGGTTCAATGGCCTTGCATGAATATTACTAGTGATGAAAAGAAACCACTTTGGCCAAGTTTTTACCTTTCTTATTTCGAGTATTCATGATCACCAAAGTTACACTGACCCTTCACTTTATTAGGTCTCCTTCATAATCACTGCATATTTAGTTAAAGATGTATAATAAACTGGTATTTCATAAGTACATTAGCTGCAATGAAATCCTTTCCCTTTTTGTTCAGGGTGAAGATGGTAAACCAGGCACCAATGGTGTCCCAGGAGAACGTGGTGCTCCTGGTCCACAAGGTCCTATTGGACAAAGAGGCTTACCTGGAGAGCCTGGCAGAGATGTGAGTGGATGTGTTAGATCTTCCTGCTAGCTTGTGAATTACAAACAGGAGAATTGGGGACTAAAGATGCTTTAAGGTTCACAAAGCCTCCCTCAAGTGCCTGATGCACAGGGGCCTGAGCAGATTACATCCTCATGTAAGGTGGTGTAGCCTGCTGCCTCTGCTATACCTTTTACTACCTGTAGACCATGTCTCTGTCTCAGTTGGAACTGAAGAAGAGACTGCACTGCCTGTAAGCCTGCAAAATAATGCAGATCTGATAGATCTTTTATGGGTCCCTCCACCTCCAGGAACTCTTCCTTCTTGAAAACGTTCGCTTTCTTTGATGAGCATTGTTTAAGCATACTGGAAAACAAGCTGCCTATTCATCATCCAGCTTATGAACACACTGTCCCACTCTTTTCTTTTTTCCAGGGTAACCCTGGCTCAGATGGCTTGCCTGGACGTGATGGATCCCCAGGAGGCAAAGTAAGGAATCATCAATGTTTTTAGATTACCAAATAGATGTTATGTAGAGATGACAATATACGTAGCTAGTTCTGTGCTATGTAACTTGTTCCTTGAACCTCTTATGCTCCACTGAATATACTCTTCATATTGTAGTTCTGTAAAACATTAAATTTTTTTATCCTGTCAACTGTGACTATCTGCAGGGTGATCGTGGTGAAAGTGGCTCTCCTGGCCCTCCGGGACCTCCTGGTCACCCTGGACCTGCGGGTAGCAGTGGTGCGCCTGGAAAAGCTGGTGAAAGAGGATTTCAGGTAAGACCAAAGTAAATAGCTTAGTGCTTATTTACATACCTTGCCTATGCAAAGTCCATTTCAGGCTGTAATAAAGTGGAAGTTTGGGAGAGTCATACATTTGGTACTGTCATAGTTTCTTGGCATTGAGAACCTCTTTTGTAAGAATATCAAGAGAAAAGACATCACAGTTTACGTTCCTGATAACAGTATATAAATTAAGCTCAAAATCCACACAGTCCTTAGGGTGCCAAAAAGTACATCATCCCACCAGGCCCTCCCTTAATTTCCATCCCATCTGGTGCTCATGCAGCACAAGTGATGTTATTTATTTAAACTAAGGGAGTACCTTTGGAAGCCTTCAAGTTATTTCTGAGAAGTGCTGACACCAGCACAGCTTGAGCGCTGAGCACCTCACAAAATGACGAAAAGGTCTAGCGCATGTGGTATGTATCAGTGCCTACAAGCAGCTGAGTAAGAATAACATTGGTAGAAATTCTTGCTTATTATATAGGGTGTGTAGAGCTTCCCCTTGTTGCCAAACAGCTGCTGGCTTTGAACGTACTGCTTATCTGGAATTAAAAAGGCAGTCTAGTCAACTCCAAGTGATCTGTGCCATCTTATTCTTATTGTGTAACAGGGTCCACCTGGCCCTCCTGGCTCTGCTGGTCCTGCTGGTGCTCGAGGTCCTGCTGTAAGTCATATTTAAAGTATTTGTGATATCATATATTCACTATTTCCTGTTATTTGAGCATTTTTCTTATTTCTTTATGTATTCCTTTTATTGCAAATCTACTCCTAAAGGGTCCTCAAGGTCCTCGTGGTGATAAAGGTGAAACTGGTGAAAGAGGCAGCGCTGGCATAAAGGGTCATAGAGGATTTCCTGGTACCCCTGGTCTCCCTGGTCCTCCTGTGAGTATTTTGCATTGGATTGGGAATTATAGCTGTTCCGAGTCCTGTGGTTTGGGACCTAGGTAACTAGGTAGCCTTAACTAATTTGCTGGGGAAAGAAAGAAAGCATAAAGAACCTGTGTAATGTGATTGTCAAATGTGTTCAAAAGTCCAGATTCCCTTTACCAACCTGAAATAACTGTTAATAAAGAACTGGAAGAAGCTGCTAGGAGTTAAAGTGGGGTTTGCTAAAATCCCTTTCAGCTACTTGTCTGCCTTTTCCTGAACAAACACTTTTCCCATTCATTTATTATTTATTCATTTATTCATTTCCCTGATTAAATTGTAAGTGATTGAAAGAGGGGTTGAAATATTTGTCTGTTAGAAATCTACGCAAGACAGACATCTATATCCATGAAAAAGCAACCCAGAGTCCAAATACCTTTCTTCTGTTGTGCATCTTTTGCAGCAATTAATATTAGGGCAAAATTGGCATGAAATTACAAACTTTGTAAAGTACTGAATTGTAAACATGCATTACCATTTTGAATAATTCTTAATGGCTAAAAGAACTGAAGGGTAATAGACAGGCGTGCCCTAGGTATTTATGACAAGTAAAAATTTTAAGAGGGATTTATACTGAAAAGAACTATTAATAGCACTCATAATACAATTTAGAATCAAGGAACCAAAACTCACCTAGTTAATCTACCAGTGATGGCAAAAAGATGGAAGTTTTAACTGTAAACACCACCAATACCAACCCAGTTAACAGCACAACATAGCATTTTGTCTCACATATAACATGAGTATAAAAAAAAAAAAAATAAAGTCTGATAAATTCTCATTTACACTATGACAGTGAGATGATTAATCAATTTTAAACATATGGCTTAGTTCTTTGTGGTGTATACATAAAGTAATTTTTTAATGCATTTGAAAACATGAGTGTCAAATTATTTAAATAAATCTACAGTTAATATGATTTTATGGTATTATGCAGCATGTTGAGCCTATAGCTTTGTATTCTTATGAATACAAGCTTTCATCCAAAGCTCATTGATGTCAGTTGGCTTTCTTGTGTTTTGGATGATATTGCATCGCTAATATTTTTTCATATAGAGAACATTTGATAATTTTTTTCTGATTAAAGAATGGCAACCATTCTTTCTTATATCTGATATAGGATTTTTATAAGGATGTGTTTCATATAGTTTTAAAGATGTTTCAATGTCTCTAAGGTACACCCAGCTAGATAGCAAAATATTACTGGGAGGTGTATGACTGACTTATCTTTTCTTCATAGGGTCCCCTTGGTCCACAAGGTGCAATTGGAAGTCCAGGAGCTTCAGGTGCAAGGGTAAGAAAGACTCCTTACTTAGTGTAACTGGAAGAAAGATTCAGACTGTTTGTTTAAAAAAAAAAAAAAAAAAAAAAAA
>VFFE01007789.1:1311198-1337173 GCA_008921705.1 Burhinus oedicnemus | reverse complement strand
GACCCTAAAATTAAAAAAAAAAAAAAAAAAAAAAAAAAAAAAGGCTATAGAGGCAAAGCAGAGTAAATACTATGCAAAACGATAACAAAGGCAGCCACTTGAAAAGCAAAACTTCATGGCCAGTCACCCTAATGCACAGGGAAAATTCAAATATAGATAAACAATCCACATTTCCAGGTACAGGAGTAAGAGATTAGAACTGCATGTGAGGTATTCTCTCTTCTTCATGCCCTCTCTGCCTGTCTTAATACCTTGCTCATTTTTTTCTTACTCCTGATTTCAGACTTAACAGCTGGGAAAAGTCATCAAGGAACAGCCTCCTTATTCCATTTTTTTAAGCCATCTATCCCTCCTTGTTCAAATCCCTGCCTAATAACTTTATTTCTTAAAAATCCCAACAGCTGTAAGTGATTTTTAGAGCAATCTAAAATTCCTGCTTTCCCTGAGTCACCTCAGGCACATTTTCAATTAGTAAAGCCTGGATAGAAAACGTGGCACTAGAAATATCTTTATATTTGTCCTGCACAGTGCTGAGCTTTCTGGCCACAGGTATGTGGACAGAATCTACATCATCCTTACTCAGCAGAGCAGGTGTTTTCCTGAATGACAGGTTGTGAGGTCCTTCTGTTAACCTGAATTGTGACGCTTGGAGAGGTAACTGAGCCTTGAGACAGAATGTATCTGTTAATAAACATATCTCCACCTGCAGGCTCTGTCAGCTCTCCTTTGGCAGCAGAAAGTCTGTAACATACCTTCATTGTCAGTTTGATGCTCTGGTGCATCAGATGGTATATCAGAACCTGGCATTTCCTTTGAGAGTACTTACTTCACAATATACAACTAGTACTCCAAATATTTACTACAGAGTACACACCCAAACTAATACATGCTGCATCTGACAAATGAAATCTTAACTTTTATTTCTTGCTTTGTGGTTCCAATTTATAGTTGCAGCAACCCACCATGGAAAGCAAAACTAAAGTTACTGGTATGCGATATTTCTTGTACTGTCTCATGACACAGATGAAGGATCTGGATACACATTGTATTCTTACGCTCTACCATAGGCTATTCATTCAAGTCTTGGTGCCTCAGCAGAAGTGGAGATACCAATAACTGGCAGGAATTCAAATTAAATAGGGTGAATATTAGCACACAATAAACACAGGAAACACCATGTCTTACAAGACAGAAAAACAGCAGAAACTGCCTTCTCTGTCTTGCTCATTATTCTATTCCACCTTTATTCCACCTTTTCCACTCCTTCCCCAAAATAAGCAATACTAGTCTTTTAATTCTTCATGTGATCATCCAGATCAGCCTTTTCTCAAATCCTTCTAATTTTCTAACTTATCTTCCTTGGAATAGCATAACTTATGTTTTATGACTTAGGGTATCGTGAATTGGTAAATGTGGAATATGCTTGGGGTGTTTTGCAAAGGTTTAAGACTTTTTCCAAAATGGTCAAACTATTTTTCATTAGTTGCAAGTCAGCTCACGGTTGATGTATGTAAACCTCAGATCAGGCTGAAAGTCAGCTGAGCTGAGTGTTAAGAGTTTGGGCTGCTCATTTGGACTGAAGGATTTCATTAACGCAAGGCATGACAGAGTATGCTGCTGGCAATCAGTCACATGGCTGTTACAATTCAGTGCAACCTTTGTGGGACTACTGACTTTGAACTACTGCTGGTTCCAGATACGCCAACTGACCTCTGCTTAGGCCTGAGGTTTTAGGACCTAAATTGACAAATAGCCATGTTGAACTGCAGATCCAGCAGGACCCAGTGAGCTAACTGCAGCAGTAGCCCCCGGTTAGCCTAAGGAGAGCATAGGTGAATAAGACTGCTATCGTCACAGGATTGGAAGATAAAAATGAGTAAGAAATGAGCCCTTTCAATACACGGTTACCCTGGCTATTTGTTGGAGAAACTGTATCAAACCTTACCATCTGTATTGAGCTCATGGATATTTGAGAAAGTGATGCAATGGACTGTAAAAAAACCTCATTATTTGAAGGTAACCTTTTCCCTCCATATTCCCATCAACTTACCTCAGGTCCAGCTTCTCCTACACTTCCTCTAACACCAGGAGGCCCAACTGGCCCAAGTGGACCAGGACTTCCATCTTTGCCAGAAGGACCAACTGGACCTGGAGGACCCTAGAAAACATAAGGGAAAGAAGGAATGTATTTTAGCATTTAATAGCAAAGTTATACAAACCAGCCCTTTACAAGCAGTATCTTTCCAGGAAACAAACGAATTATTTGTGTCTACTACCAAACTTTTCAAAATCACCCTTTTTCTTCTTCTCTAAAAGTAAGAAGGCAGTTTCAACGCTTTTCTTCTGAAGTCCATCACCTCAGCCAATATACCTTGGATCAGCTGTATTTTTTTTCCTAAACCATTTAAGTGGGTTCAATTGCAGGTGCTACGACGACAGGAGTAGCTGCTGTACACCCACATGTATACAGACTCAGAGACATACTGTCACTTGGGAACATTCAAGGGAGTCATATTTCTCCTTTAACTTTTGGGTGAATGACATACATGGGGGTGTGAAAGGCAGAGTAGCAATTAGCAGAGCTGCCAAATATATGGCTTTGTATCAGCTGCAGCAAAAGCGTCTGTAAAAAGACACTGTAGTGCTGTAGTTATTCTGAACTGACATTTTTATCTAGCTATAAACTACACTTATGTCAAAGCTTTACTATATTAAACAGGGTAATGTCTCTCAGCAAGAGATACTAGGATAATCACCACATGATACTGAAGTCAATAAAATCCAGTGAAATAAAAGTGAAGCAGAAATAGAAATCTGATTGCGGAAAAAAACAAGCAAGAAAAACCTTAAACCTGAAACATTACACTCACCCGAGGACCAAATGGGCCTGGAATGCCAGGACTGCCCTGTTCACCAATAGGACCCTAAGCAGAAAAAATTATCATACCATTATGACTTTTAAAGCATATTCCTTTAGTTTTAAAGAACTAGTGTGTGATATACACAATTCTGTATGAATAGGATTATAATATACATGAACAATGGGCAGTACCTTTCCCTCTTACAATTCATTTTCATTCTGTTGTTCTCTTTTGTCACAGAGTAACAACTGTAATCACAATTTAGATTAATAGAAGTTATTGGTGCTTGGCCATATATAAAGTTGTTTCTGCAGAAAAGTCTTACTTTCATGACATTTAGAATCAGATTTGCTTATAAAAGAGTAACTGACAGCGCTATTATGAAGGAGGAGCGGCTGAACGAATTAGGATTGTTTAGTTTGGAGAAGAGAAGGCTGAGGGGAGACCTTATTGCTCTCTACAACTACTTGAAAGGAGGTTGTAGTGAGATGGGAGCTGGTCTCTTCTCCCACGTAACTAGCGATAGGACAAGAGGAAATGGGTTCAAGCTGCGCCAGGGGAGGTTTAGGCTAGACATTAGGAAAAAATTTTTCACTGAAAGAGTTATCAAACATTGGAACAGGCTGCCCAGGGAGGTGGTTGAGTCACCATCCCTAGATGTGTTTAAAAGTCATTTAGATGTGGTGCTTAGAGACATGGTTTAGTGGCAGAGCCGGTAGAGTAGGGTCAATGGTTGGACTGGATGATCTTAAAGGTCTTTTCCAACCTAAACAATTCTATGATTCTATGATTCTAAGTGGAAAGATGCTTTGGGTGTTGGGGTTTTTTTGTTTTCTCTTTCCCTGCATGTTGAAACTTCCAGCTTGTGCACAGGATCAGAGAACAAATGTAAAAAAATTAAGTTTTCCATAACATTTTCTTTCAATTGCCACTGAAATCATGAAGTTCTTGCAAATATTAGTGACAGATACTATCAAAGTCTTCATGGGATTTTGCACTTGATTCCTTGACTGTAGAGAGTTCAAACACTGGCAAAAAGCATTTAATGCTCTAATGTGCTTATCTGAAACTATCAACTTTTATTATCATCTTGTGCTGACAGGTCAGTGATCGGTCACTGCAAGACTGGCACAAATGGAACAAGAGTAGGAGAACACATATCTTGCAAAGCACAGGTTTACCTCATCATGCAACAGTATTGTAAAATTGTATTAAAAATATTAGCAAGTACAGACAGCCAGGCCACTCACAAACACCTTGTGGGAAAAAAATAACTCGTGTTTGCTTTTTTTTATTTTATTTTAAATAACTATGTTCCTAATACATTATTTAACAATCAAGGAAATAAACTTATAGTAAGACCAGAATGACTTACAGGAGGACCAGGAAGACCTTGAAGCCCAGTGAAACCCCTGTGTCCTTTCTGGCCTCTATCGCCTCGATCTCCATTGTCACCTTTGTCACCACGAGGTCCTTGGGGACCCTGTAAATATCAGTGATGAGATGTAAAATTCTGAACTGGAAAAAAAACCCCAACCTCAAAAAACCCTCATTTGCTTTTCGACATTGCATTCAGATGTCCTTCACTAAAGCTAGAAAGAAAGTGATGCTGGGGCAGCTCCAAGAATCTTAATTTTTTGCCAAAGAATAGGTAAAAATTACAGAAAACTGTGTTGTGCTTAATTACAGTTGTGGTAAATTTAGTCTATTTAGCTTCATAACATATAAAAAAAATACTAAAATACTAAATTAAAGAATTTATATAACAAAATTTTTAAGATTGAGAAATTTGTTTGCCTTACTGGATATGGCAAATGATTCTTGTAGATGAGAGACTCATAATGATAAAATGCATTTTCAGTATGAAATCCTCCAAGTTGCATCTTTACTTCTCACAGCTCCTTTCACCTTCACAATGATTAAAGTACAACTGGAGTTACATTCCCTAACTACAGACAACAACGTTCAGGATCCCCAGTACAAGTAGCTTGGTTCTATTACCATCACAATTTTATTCTTGGTATTTTTGATAGTTTCAAACCTTTCATACAAATTCAAGAACCATTGAAAAAAATGGCTTCTGCTTTCAAGTCTGTATTTCTCAGCCCAAATTGCATGCTAAATCTCTCAATGCCAGATTCCAAATAGTTTATCAATGGCATCATTATCACTAACTACTCAATAAACTTTTCCTGCCTCTCATATGATATCTGCTTAGGGACAGGACAACATTCTTTTGAATTTCCCAAGTTTGCAATTAATTTTTTGTTCCAAGCTTGGATTGTAAAAGAGTTATGTAACACAAAAAGATGGCTTTTGTTTGTTTTTCCATTTGGACTGAAGTCAGAATCTCATGAGTTGAATTAAGGCAGTTTCATGGTAACAGGTGATTTTGTTATATTTCTGCCATTTTTAACTAAAAATGTGTCTTTTTCTTCAGCATTCATTTCTTTACCCCTTATTTGACTTGTCAAACACAGACTCCAGTCATTTGCTAACTCAGGTCCTACTGTCATGTGGATAGCAACACACTGTAAATAAAGAGGCTTCCAAAGCATTTGTTACTTCTCTGCAAAGTATTTTTAAAGAAAGCGTAGAAATAGTAGTGTATCCAAACAGATTTGTATGTCTTTGCAGCTCAGAAGACTACCTGCATTCACTTGCAGTCAGAACACTAAAAGTTGAAGCCCTATTAAGCATTATAATTTGGGCTCAGTTTCTCATACACACTTTCCTGTAAAAAGTATGTCAGATAAAACCACAGTGATCATGGAGAACTTACAGGCAAACCTCTTTTTCCTGCACGACCTGGGGGACCCATTGGACCTCGAGAACCCTACAAAGATTACATACAGAAGATATGTGAAGCAATGCACAAAAGCATACACGATAGTTTTTTGATAAACAAAGTATTGATAAAAAAAAAAGAAGTCTCACTTACAGTTTCACCTCTTTGACCTGCATCTCCTGGAGGGCCAACAGGACCTGGAGTTCCTGGACCCCCTGGGGAACCTGGTAAGCCTGCAGGGCCAGGTTCACCACGATCACCCTGCAAAACATAATTTCAACATTATTTATCTACAGAGGACTGGACTAAAGCAACAGGACTTTAGCATCGCTAATCCGTTTTCTTGCAATTACAATCTACAACAGGACTTTAGCCTTGCTAATCCATTTTCTTACAATTACAATCTACAAAGATATTCCTTCTGTAAGAACACAAGTCTGAGTTTGTGGAGGCAGGTGTTCTTAGCCTTAGCCAGGTTTCCTCAACTTTGAGAGATACTACTTATTCAAATCTGTGATACACTTTCAGAACAAGTTCTCCATTCAAGTTAACTGAATTAAGATAAAATCTACAATAACTCAATAATAAAACAGATATTTCCAGAAGTGACTTAAGAAAACAATATATTCTTACACGTTCTCCAACAGCTCCATCTCGTCCAGGAGTACCATCATTACCAGCAGGTCCCTAGAGTTATGGAATAAAAATAGGGCTATGTAATCTCTCTCTGTAATCTCTGTAATCTTGCATTTCTGTAAGAACTAGAAAGTTGTTCTCCACCTCTAACTTCAAGTTGAGGAGAATAACTACTAGACTGTCTTTTTTTGCATATTATGAGGCTCTAATACTTACTTCTGGACCAGCTTCACCTACAGGTCCCGTGGCACCTGACTGGCCAATAGGTCCTGGAGGACCTTTATCACCAGGTGGGCCTGTAGGACCTTGTTTTCCTGGTGTACCCTAAAAAAGATGAGAAATATCATATCAAAATTTTAACGCAAAACAAGGAAAGCACAAAAAAAACTGCTGCCTGCAAAACACTACTCATTAATCCAGTCTGAAGTACCATCAACATTTGTAACTTCCAAAAACTGATAATTACGGAAAATGTTCTCGTAGATTTTTAATATGTATTTAATATACTGTGTATTTTTAAGCAGTTTAATTGTTAGTTGCTTTTGAATAGCCTTTTCTTGATTAGAAGCTGCACTTGAAGTTAGTCTATCTAGTAGCAACTCTTAAGCACACACTCCCTTGATATATCAATATGTCTGACGGCATTATCTGCAATAAGTAAGGTCTTTTCGACAGGAAAAGTGTAATGCAGTTTGAAATAAGTAACATGACTTTTTTTTTTTTTTCTCTCTATCTCAACACCAATAAATCTTGTTAGCCTGGAATAATTTCTGGCCAACTTTAACTATAAATTGACTTTACAGATCCAGTGGTAATGGCAGATCTTCCATACCATCCCTTTTACTAATAGTCTATTTAATGACTTGATCTCCTGGAGCATTAGGCTTTCCAATAAATATCTATAAATCCTACATGAAAGCAAAGAGAGCAAAAATGGCAATTTTGAAGACTGTAGTTCACCATTTATGAAGTAGCAGTTACAGAGTATTTACTCATATCCAAGTGACCTTTGGGCACCTAAATGAAGACCCTGGGGTTGTTTTTTCCAAGGATCTAGTTTTAAGTCAAATAGGAACATTTTAGCCAGAAGTCTTAATGTTATTACCCACTTCCTCTTAATTCAGGTTCAGACCTTCCAATATGTCAGGAACAAAATCTCCCACCTCATGCCTTTGCATGAGATTTAGTTATTTACTGTTCTTTCTATATTCACTCCTGCAATTGGAGTTTTCCAACTTTCTCCTCATGCTATGGGGCACTATGTGCAGAATTCCACAAAGACGACGAGAATGCCCAAGCTGGTGGCATATTGACTTGGTCGTTACTTACTGCAGGACCCGGCAGCCCTGGCATGCCTCTTTCCCCTCGCTGTCCTGGCATACCAACAATACCTCTTTGACCAGTAGTTCCTGCTGGACCAGGGGGGCCATCTGGGCCCTGAAACCCACAAAGGATAAAACAATGTTACTATCATTTCAGTAGCAATAAGTATAAGTAACAATGAGACCAAGCCTAGAGTTGGTCTAGGGAGAATTACTAACATCAACCAGGACGTACCGGCTGCCCGTCTTCCCCTGCATCACCCTTGTCTCCAGGACCACCAGGAGGCCCAGCTGGCCCTCGATCTCCTACACGGCCATGAGAACCGGGATCACCACGAAGACCTGGGGGACCTTCTTTTCCTGGCTCACCAATAGGCCCAGCAGGCCCTGGAGCTCCCTATGAAGATTAAAACACCTCATTACATTGGACATTTTTCTGATCATGACAATTCAATTCTAAGGACTGTGCTTTGATTAACTATAAATATACACACTCTAAGGAAGGTCCAAAGTGTGAATGAGCTAAGAGCTATTATCATCTCATTTATGATCAAATAAATGAGATGAAATAAACGTCTCATCAAATTATGTCCGAGCTACAACCCCTCCCCACACACAATTTGCAATTCTAAACTCTCTCCTTTAAAAGACAGTCTTTTTTTTCCCCTCTATCTTGTTTTCTTTTCTTTTCTTTTTCACCTCAGGTGTACAACTACTGCTAGAAATCTCGCCCTTGCCCATTCTTTCATCAAGCTAAAGTCCATATTCAAACTTTTCATTACATGGTACAAATTAGTGCTTTAACGGACATTTGTTCATTTCTCAAATACTTTTAAAGACTTCACATTTATATTATGTTTTTCACAAACTTCACACCTTTTGATAAACTCACAATGACTGCAAGTTATTTTTTTCATCAAAACGTTAAAAGGCATATGAAGAGAGTAACACAGTTCTCTGTGTGGATTTGAATCCTCACTTGTTGATCCACAGCTAATTTTTTTTCTTTTAGTGTTTCTGAAAATGTTTAGACATGAGAGATTTTGTGGTTTGTTTCTTAATTTATTTTAATGGATCTTATGAGTAACTCCACCAATGAGATAACCTGGCACAGGCCTCCTCTTTTTCCAAAAACCCTCTTAACTTCAGCCACCACTGAAGAGACAAAACACTAAAAAGTACAGGATGATATTGGTTGTTGTTTTGTTTCTATAAGCAATTAAGTCATTAGAGCAGCTTGAACAGCTCAAAGCCTCCTTAAACCAGTGAAAAGTCTTGCACCAATTTGGACACGCTGACACTGGATCAAGCCCAAGTCTAGTGAGTTTTATTTAATGAAGTCGGATGTAAGCACGCAGTCACAGAAGTCAGTGCTGACAAGCTGTTATCTTTTATAGCATCAGGCTATAAACACTGCTTCACATTTCCTGCTTTACTTAGTCTTCAGGTTTTCAACAACCAGTTTTATAAAACACACCATGACAACTGACTTACTGTAGGTCCTGGAGGCCCAACTCTTCCAGCAGATCCTGGGAATCCAGTAGCACCCTAAAAAACATTTTAATGCCAACTTTATTGAAAGAAATACAGCACTGGTTACCTCAAATGTTCTCAACTGAATTAATGGCAAATGTTATAATTACAGACTGAAAAACAAGCTGAGATGAGGAATCATACACACATTACATAAAATTTAGTATTAGATTATCTGCAGTCAGGTCACAAAAAATAAAATCTACTTACAGGTGGACCCTGAGTTCCTCTACCACCTTTCAGACCGGGAACACCTGGAGGACCCTAAGAGGCAAGGAGAAAGACAGGGGTGATAGTGAACACCCAGGACATTTTAAATAAGCAAGATCAGCCTATGTCATCGGTTCTCTGACAATGTTATTTATACTTACCGGTGGACCAGGAGACCCAGCAAGACCCTGTGGTCCTGGAGATCCAGCATCTCCTTTCTGTCCAGGTTCTCCAGGTTCACCTTTCACACCTGGTTGACCATCAGGGCCCTATAAGAAATAATATTTAGAAAAGACATCAGGTCAGAGAACACCAAATCTTTCCAGCCTAACAAAGTCATTTTGTAGGGAATTTCCAGAAGGCAAAAAATAACAGGAGAACAAATCAGCCAGAAAACAGTGCATTTTCTCAATGGTTCAGTTCAAGAGAACTGTAACAGTTCAGCACAGTCTTTAGAATATCACAGATGGGATGTTCTGAAGTCTGTAAAGTCAGAACTTCCGTTTAAAATATATTCTTATCTAGCTCACATTTTTCTTTCCTTTAGATTTTCTATTTTCCTCAGTAGCTATTGTAGCATACCTAAAAGCAAAAGGGACTGAACAAACATTGCCTTTTCTAGTCTTCCTTTTCCCACCAAGGGAAGCAGGTGCCTGACTCTTTGTGAAAGGTCTGAAACGCAATATTTAGTCTGTGGAAAGTTTGGCGTATTCACTAGAAAACTCACAAACCTTCCATTTGGTCCATCAATTCATTCCAGCCTTCACTACTCATGGAGCAAATCTTTGCTACCTTCAGTAGATGACACTTTATAACTTGCTTCATTTTAATCTCAAAGGAGCAACATAGCATATTCATGAAAATATAAAATCTGGTGAACAATTACATAATCTTATCAACAAAAGCATTTTTCAACTGTCTAGGGTATTTATTGGCCCTTTTCTTTACTTGATATACTGATGGGAAAAAGAAACAGCTCTTTTTGCAAGAAGAACGTGACTCACGTTCCAGAACACTGCAGTATTATTCATAATGAAGTAAACTAAGTATGTCAAAGTATGACTAAAGGAAACCCATTACTGTTACAAAACACATACCGGAGGACCAGCAAAACCAACAGCACCAGTTGGGCCATTTTCTCCTCGGGAACCCTGATAAAAAATTTAAGAATAACTATATTTAACATAAAATTCTTTCTACATACAGTATAATTTGCAGTTAAATATACAAGAAAGGATGTTAACTATTTACTGTCATAACTGTGATTATACTTATGTGATATTAATCAGAATCTTTTAATCACAAAATAAATTATGTTAACTATGATGTTAAGATCTGTCATGTGTTCAAGACTATATGTAAACTTTCAGAATTTAGAGATGGAAGGCATGTGGAAGCACTAAAACTGCAATAGGAGAAATTCTGCTTACAACCACTTCCAGTGACAGCAGGATTAGCTGAAGTGCACACACTTTACGCAACCCACCATTCTAACCAGATAGGCTAGGAAAAAAAAGAATAGTTCAAAGATGTATGCTTCCACAAGGTCAGAATGGGCTAAGAGCTGCTTCAACCGAGCTTTTCACACAACATTTGCTTGGAACAGAAGGAGCTGAAGGTTGCCAAGCTCCAGCACTCCCCAGAGGGGTGGAAGCTATTCCAATTTACACTGGAAATAAGGCCATTCTGATTCATGACAGAGACATAATCCATTCCAAGCAGTATGAAGGATCTAGAAGGGCCAAGCCTCTAACTCCCTAATCAAAGTCAATCCTTAAAATCACAAATAGATGGAAGATGACAAGAGTTAGTGTAATTAGATGAAAACTAAGACACATCTCTGTGATTTGTCCATCTAAATATTTGTATGTGTACAGTAGTATCTGGTACGGGCATGCTTTTAAAAAGTTTTAAACAATTAAAAGGGGTGGTATACTTTCAGGATTGAGGTAAATGAGGGTAACTCTATGCAAATATTGCCCTAAAACAAGTGTATGACAGAGGAACAAAAGCCACCAATAGTTTTGCAAGTGCACAGCATCAAGACAGAAACTAGAGATTTTGGCTACAAAGAAAGAGGAAGAAAAAAGAGGAAGATCTATCAGCAAAGGAGACAAAACCCGGAGTTTGGATCAGTGTTAGCTATTGTTAACTTATGCCAGGCAAAAAACAAACATGTTTACTCACAGGGTTTCCACGGGAGCCAGGAGGACCAATTAGACCTCGAGGACCTGGTTCACCCTTAAAATAAAATTAAAGGTTATTTCACAAGTAACTTACTAGACAAGTAGCAAAAGTGCCAATAAATTATGATAATATTAAGAAACTTCAGTAGGAATGGCATAAAAATCTGTTTACCTTTTCGCCAGTGGGACCTGCTGGACCCATTGGACCTATTGGACCAGGGAGACCCTTTTGAACAAATTAAGATAAAAGGAAGTTAAAAACCTGATGCTTCAAAACACTTAATTTAAAACTTCTCATATGTTACTATTTCCATATGCTTTTTCATTCCTTTAAGTTCTTCTCCTTTATCTCTGAAATCTTGTTGGGTCTTGTTTACCTAAAATTTACTTGCATTTCCTCTCCCAGTGACCAAAATCCTGCATCTCAAAAGCCCTGCTTTCATTCCTTCTCTGTTTCTTCACTAACTTCATCTTCTACTTTATGCAGCATTTATGAATAAGGCCAACGATAAAAAAAGTCTTGGCTTTATTTTGCTGTCTCAGGAGGAAATTATGTCTGCTTTTCCCCACTTGCACAGAAGCTCTATATTTGTTTTATGCTAGTATTTCATTGTTTAAATTAATTTTAACATGCCCATCATTACTTTTGAGGATTAATTTGTATCTTGAAAACTCCTCAGAAGTGTCCTTTTTCTCTTCGTAGGGCAGTTAAGCAAGTAGGTTCAAATCTCTCTATCCAAACCGATCACCTGCATGTAATGATCCTGCAGCACTATTCATACTACATTCTTGAATATTTAGATATCCCGGTTATGATTATCTTTCACTAGAAGCAGAGTATCACAAACTTGCACTGAGTTTATCTGAAAAAAAATCCCCCTCCCCTAAAGATCTGCACTGTAACTTAGTTCAAACTGAAGAGAAAAACGAAAAAGAGAGCATTAACAAAGGATACTGCATCACCATCAATGCTCTAGTGATAGGTAGCAGAGATATCTGCAGACACCTAGCTATAGAAGAGGGATGTACATTTTGTTCACCATTACTTTATTAGTTACTGTATGCTATAAACTTGCCTTACGATGACTAAGAATTGTTCTGTATCTTTGGATACTATCTGACTTACAAACAAATTCCAGCTCACAGCTTCTAGTTGTGAGTTAGTGTTTCTGTATGCTAAGGTTTCTCAAAAAACCTTTAACTAGAAATTTAGTCCCGTCAGAATTCTCGTCTTTCGTATGTATCTCAGATTTCCAAATGCCTAGCAGTTAGTACTCCAACTGGTTTGCAAAACCCAAGAATCTCAGGTAGATGCAATTTGTGTAAAAACTAACTCAAACAGCTTCTGGGAAGAAAATATAGTCAGTGCACATAGAGCAAACCCAGTACATTTAGGATTATTGGACAGTTGGTCTACGCAGAAGTGTGCATGCAACAGGTCTTGAACATAATGGATTTATTGCACATGAGCAGACCAGCCATGTTATTTACGCACAGGAGGTTCAAAGCTTTCCAGACGTGTCAGCGACTTGCTGCCCACATGGGGCTCAGTACATTTCAGGAATTTTCGCCTGTGAAACTCAGGACAGACCACGGGCAACTCAGTCCAAACAACAAGGAGGCAGCTGCCTTAGTCCAAGAGTCAGAACTGATTGGTTTGCTTTTCATCTATTGATCTCTACCTGTCCCTTTTTTTTCATATTTTTACTATTGTCAGCTTAGCTGAATCCCAAATTAACATGCTACTTCTGGGAATCCTTTCCATTGACATCTTAACTCCCGCTATTGATTATATAAAACACTGGCTCAGAACACAGACATCCTAAAACATTGTGTACAGCAGCCTTGAAAAACTTGAAGAGCAAATTTGAAGGGTAGGGGGAATGAGAATGACTGTCAACCTATGATATCGCCAAGTTGAGTAATGTTTAACTCTATGAGCTGAGTACCTCTAGCACAATAAACAATCTACTGTGTGAAGAGTAGGTCTAAAAAGAGTGAGAGTTACTTACTCTTGCCCCGTCGTTACCAGCTGTACCTTCAGCACCTTTCTCACCTATGCCACCCTATGGAAAATACCCAGAAAGTCTCGATTATGACACTGAATGCTGAGTAGTTCATACCCTGGAACAACTACAGCATTAAGAGAGAGGTGATTCTACACAGCACAACAGAAGTAAGTGAACTTACTCTATCACCCTTGGGGCCAGGAGTTCCAGCGATCCCTCTTTCTCCAGGCATACCTTGAAGACCTGGCGGGCCTGGATCACCAGGCGTCCCACTAGGGCCTGGGCTTCCCTGAGACAAATAAAGAACAAGTTGTTGTTTACTCATTTGAGAAGCATCCTTGTCTCTAGGCTGCAGAACAGGCTGTGCTGCCTGTGTTGAAGTCTCTGGGGTACAGTTTTAAGTAATAATTTTCTCTTAAATTTGGACTTTATTCATGTCCAAATACTTTTCTTTTCCCATTGTGTTACTCAGGAAGTTCAGTTGTAATACCATAGTCCTTCCAAATACATTAGTATTTACTCAGTGCATACTGGGGATGAGAACAGGCTAAAAAAGAAGCTTGAGCATCTTTCTAACTTCACCTTGATGCCACATGGGTCTATTACACAAAGTAGCTACAGGTAGAAGTTGCCAGAGGCAGAGATGCTTTATTTATGCTTTGCTTCTCATAGCTCATGTCCACTACAGCTTCTGCATTACTAGAAGCGCTCCCTCCCTGGCATGACCTTCCTAGGCCTAATTATATCAATTGCAGGTGAAAGAAAGGCATGCAGGTTTTAGTATCTTCTCTTAAAGACTCAACCCTGCAGTTCAGAAATGGCTTTGCCCTGTTCTACTGAGAAACAAAAACAAACAAAAAAAAAACCAAAACAAACAAACAAAAATTTAAAATTCAGACCTATATAAATTAATACAAAATGTGATTTCTCAACATTTTATTATCTTGCAAGTTATTCATATTGTTATACTGGAATAACGGTATGACCTCCTAGAATCCTCATATAAACAAGACACCTTTCATGAAAAGATATCCCTTTTATAATAAAAAAAGCTCTCTCTTTTATGTTCCTGCAAATGAGCAGAATTATATGTTACAGCACTGCAACAAAACACAAATCTCCATTCAGCTTACCTTCGGACCGTCAGGACCATGACCTCCAGCCATACCCTTTTCACCCTGGAGTCCTGATGCACCTGGTTCTCCTCTTTCCCCTGGATTGCCACGTTCTCCCTACAAATGGAAAATTATTACTTATTTAGAAGTCAGGGCACAGTTCTGGTAGACAAAATCCTAAATACACCATAAGTGGAGCACTGCTATTTGAACAAAGAGCCTGTGAACAAATTCTAGAACTGATCAAATGAAAAAACAGCTTTATGCTTTTATTGTTAAAGGTAGGGGAAATAGCATCTTGCTCAGCAAACTAAAAACTGTTATTTCACAGCTGTAAACCATATCACTTCACAGCTAGTACTCAACACCACTTCATAAGCTATGAAACCATTAAAAGTGGTAGGTTTTACAGAAAACATCTTAAAACATATCCATGTTTACAACCATTTTATTGGTGGGGAAAAAAGTCAAATATTCACTTTAGCCATCCATATTATATAACAACTTTCAACCTCAGAGAACTGTTACGAATATTTAAACTCTGAAAGAAAATACCTACCCTAGGGCCCAACGGACCAACAGCTCCAGGATCTCCAGGCACACCCTAAGCATAACAGAACTCACCATTAGAATGAAAGCACTATTCATAGTGATATAGTTACAGAAATTAGAGATAAACATTTTCATTTATAAAGTACTGTGAATGCAGATGGCTAGTTCTGAATATTATCGGTACATGACAATAGGAGATAGTCCAACTCAATCCAAGAAGATGGTCAGATTCCAGCAATTGTTTTGTCCAAAAGCAGTTCTTAGACAGCTTGCAGACTACATCAGTATGTGTTTTGAAACAGAACGGGAAATCAAATTACAAAGAGAAGGTAAAACTACTTTATGAAGTGAATGGTTGTTAAATTACACAGAAATTACCTGATCACCTGGCTTTCCTCCCTCACCTGGAGGACCTGGTGGCCCAGGCAAGCCCTGTAAAAAAGTAAATAAAATGGTCACTAACATGATAGAATGTTATGTAAATCCAGATTTAATTAAGACACCAATAATATGAATGTAGTATTATATTCAGTACAAGAGTATGCCCTAAGAGATCCCCAAGCAAAATGGTTACATGAATATTTCATCTAAATCTTTTCCCTCCTCTAAATGAGATGGCAGCCTTCCTTTAACATTTGTAGGACATATGTGTATCAGCTCTAAAAATAAAGTTATCTATAAACAGATATTGACTTAATTAATACTTCATTATCAAAACAATTCTTTTGCTCCGTATTTGGAAAAATCTTTGGAAATTCTCCAAATTAAAACTGAAAACCAACAAAGGTTTTTTTCAAGGGATACAGAGCTGGTATTTAAGCCTTTGCCAATTCAATTTAGTGCACAGCTGACGTGAAAGCTAAGTATGACTAATTTTTCTGAGCATCATTGCCTTAGTTCTGAACTTGTGTTTTGTTAAACATCAGTTGATTGAATTTCTCCAGTTTTAGTTGATAAAGACATGGCTGTTTATTTTTTTCTTTAAAAAAATGAATGCACATACCTGAAACCCTGTAGGACCTGGAGGGCCTTGTTCTCCTCTTTCTCCTGCCAGACCCTACACAAAAGAAAGTAATAAGTATACAGTAGAAGAACATAGGCATGCTCCACAATTTTTCTTCTCTCTGAATATGTGTATTTTCAATTATGTATTTGTTTATTATACATTTTTACTTACCCCAAGCCAAGATATACCCCACCTAAAAGACGTAATAAGATGTATCTTATTTCTTTAAGATTCCCTCTCCTCAAAATTCTGTGCTGACAGGAAAACACTCAGTTCCATTGAAACCAAGGAAGCTAGGAAAATGAACTAGGAGAAAATTTTTCTCCTTGCAACTATTGTTTGTAATGGTCAGTGAAAGGAATTAGGCTACTAATATACATATATTTTTCAATATAAAGTTCCCCATTTTTCTAGGAAAATTTTTTCTTTAAATGTTCTTGGGATTTTTTGTTTCGAATCAATAACTGGCAGGAAGATAGATAAAAATAGAGACATAAAGAGTAACGAATGGGTGGAGCGATGGGCAGGCAGACAGTGTGGTAAAAATTGACTTACTGGTGGGCCAACAGGACCAGAAGGACCAACTTCACCATCTTTACCAGGGGCTCCCTAAATTAAAATGACATAGGAAGAAGTCTTGTATAGTGAACATATATCACAGAAAAGCATCATTTTTTATAATCACTGCAAATAGCAGTCACACTCACTCTCTGTCCTGGGACACCCGCATTGCCTGCTTCTCCGGGTTTTCCAGGATCACCCTAATTAACAGAAATAAAAATTACTATTTTTACATACTGTTTTCATCCATTAAAACATATGCAAATGTTTAAAGTTAAACAGATAATGGGTACCAGGTGCCATACTCACACTACTGCCCTTTGGCCCAGGAAGGCCCATGCTGCCTGGCTGACCTCTGATTCCTATTGAACCTGCTGGACCTGGACGTCCATCTTCTCCAGGAGCACCCTACAGAGAAAAAACATTTTCCACATTAAATGATAAATATATTTTATTCATATGAAACTATTCACCCCTGGAAAATGTTTGTATATGCAAAAAATAACATTAACCCGGTTTGGTGCTGCAGTTATCAGTCAAAATGCCTTCAAGCAGACATAGCTTTAGCCAAATACTATGCAATTATCATCATTGAGCCATTATATGTACAAATACCTTATTGTTCCCTTAAAGAGACATTTAGAAAAGATATTGAGTTCAGAATGGTTTGGAAGCAGCTGCTGAACAACAGACACTGCTACACAGACAAAACTAAAGGAACATTATCCGCACTAATTTTGGAGTTGGGAATCTAAAGTGAACACTTAAAAGAGAAGATGAAACTTCAGAAATCAAGAAAACTCAAGTTAATAAAAGTAATTTCAATGAGTTGGGACCTTTGAATTACTGTTTCCTTACTGAAAGGACTAATTTTTGTGTTACTTACCAATGGGCCGAGTTTTCCTTCAGGGCCTTGAACACCTGGATTTCCTGTCAAACCCTAAAAGCCGGAATAATATTGGTGTTAAGTTGTGCATACAATTCTAAAACAATGGAGAAATGTAAATAAATCCAAAAGATATGCTCAGTTACTACCATGGTACAAACACTAAGATATTATTTACACAAAAATATCTTCTCTGTATCAAAGGTCCTCATGCTCATCTTCACTTTACAGCTTCATTCCCCACTGTCTTTGATCTTCCCTTTTCCTATTCTCCTTTTTCTTGCTTTTACTCCTCTTGAGCTTCTCACAGCATCATCTTTATTTCTGCCAACGTTACCCAGTGATCTATATCACATCTTATACTTGCTGCTCCCTTTCTCTCCTTTTCTCCAAATTCTCCCCAAATATTTTTCCTGAAAAAGATCTCTAGCCGACATGCACCACTCAACTATGTGAGTTATAAATCCTCAATTTAACGAAGGTCTGGCCTTCAGTTCACGTTATTTGTGGCAACTATGTGCTTTACAAGCACCCTTCCTTTAGTTGCATTAGCTGGTCTCAATCAGAGCTTCTTCTGCTTTTTTGAAGACAAATGGAACCTGTGCTTCCCAACTTCAGCAGGAGAAAAGACAGGTATTTTGGCCTTTATCCCTTAAGTAGCCCCACTGAAACAAGTCTGTCCTTCATAACAGCTTCATAATTCTGCAAAATTCATTGCTGCCTTTTGAAACCGAAAAATGTTGTGGTTTATAGTGTACTGCTATTAGTTCCTTACCCTTGCACCTGGGAGGCCAGGTTCACCAGGACGCCCAGGATCTCCCTGACCTCCTTTAGGTCCAGAAGAACCTGCTGCACCACGCTCCCCTTGGGCACCCTAGAAAGATGCCAATGGGCTACTAGTTAACAGGTAGCGACAGTAAGAGAACAGTGACAGTAAGAGAAGGATAAATAAAACAGGTACCTTGTATTAAGGATGTATTTTTGCAAACAGAGTTCCAAATCATTAATACTTCTATTATTATTATTAATTTTCCCCTCCAAATTATTACTTAAAAATTGCCTCTTCCATAAAACAAATTTATATAAGGATTTTAGAGTCCCTGTATTTTTACCAAGAAGTTAGGAATTTACAGAAACACTGGACAAATACATATGCGAGTCACTTCCCTGGAAATGTTACAGCATTTAGGAAAGACAAAGACAGATAAGACCATCTGTTCAAGGGGCATGTCTAGAAAAACTACCACACACAAAGAAAAGGCAATTCTTCAAATAGTTACCTACTATAGAGTAATACATAAAGCAACACAGTAGTAGAAACAGGTAAGTATCTCTTATCTGTTCACATTTCAGCATGAGGGAGCATTAAGTCAGGGACAAGCAAGGAAAGGTGAACATCACAGGAACTGAAAGTGACTTTTCCCCAAAAAATTTTAGTCTCAAAACATTCAGATCCCTTTTTGGCATTTGTCAACTGCTTTTGACCATATTTCCAATGATTTTGAGGATCTGCCCATTTGTGAAGAAGCATGGGTTTTAAACTGAACACTTTCTTTCTGTTTATCTGTATGTATGTAAATTTTAAAAATTACCCAAATAAAAGACAGACACTTTAATTTCATTTACCTTTGGTCCAGGCAAGCCATCAGAACCTGGAAAACCACGATTACCAGGAGCACCCTAGGAAAAGCCACAGATACAAGATTATCATGTTAATTTTTACATAACTTGTTGCAAATAAAGTACTAGATTTATGGTTTGGGGGTTCAGTTTATTTCCTTACAACTTTCTTACTTCAACACTTTAAACTTGGGGGGTTTTTAACCACTTGGTGGTAAAAATATCAGTGTTTCATTCATGCATGTTGAACAGCTCCTATGTGAACAGCCTCACTGAAAACAAGATAGCAAAAAATCTGCAGATTAACTCGCCCTATCTCCATCATTTCTGCTACCAAACTATCCTGTGAACTGAAACCACGAATGAAAATATCCAGGGAAAAAATAATGCACAGTATGACAGATTTCTTTTCCCCAAAAATAATAGTTAGAAGTAAGATCTATTCAGGGTGCAAAACCCAACACGCCATATTTCTATATCCTGATCCTCAGGGTATCTTTTTCACAAAGAATGTTATCACAGAAGACAGCATCTTAAAATCATTAATCTGATATGGAATGAAGTTATAGATACAAATTAACTACTGTTAGGAAAATAAAGTTTGACTACACCCACAACGAAGCTGTTAGAAAATTCATGGTTATGTCAAGAGTTTTTTTGGCTTAGCAGTGCATCTCTCAAGATATATTATTCCTTTTTATTCCTTACCCTCTCTCCAACAGGACCCGGTGGACCTACTGACCCTGGATCGCCTCGAGGACCTCTTTTCCCTTCTTCGCCTATAGGGCCAATGGGACCCTGGGGACCTTGTGGGCCCTAGTGAAAGTAAAATGTTTTTTAAAAAATCATTGTTAAGATCACCACTTCTCAGGTATACTGAAACAGACTGTCTTCTAAACACCATAAACATTTTTCCAAATAAAGGAGAAAAAAATATAGTTAGGTTTTGAATCAGTTAAAAAATGCCGCTTTTCAGCATCGCCTTTTCTCTTTTACAATTTTTAAAAGCTAATACTTCAGTAAGAAGTGCACTATGAATAAACCGTAATTCTGCAGTTCGGCTGCACAGTGCTTCTTATAATCACCTATTTGCTCAGATACAATAATTTGTATTGACTATTATCAATTGGGCAAAGGATTCAGAATTCAGTGAGACTCTTGTAGAAATTCTCAAAGAAAGGAGAACAGTCAGTGGTAAGGAAACCATTACTTCATCTGTACAGTTTTGTCAGTTATTACATGATCATTTAACTAGTAAGAAAGAAAAACTAAAGATTGGTTGTAAAGTCAAACTGACTCCAACTCTGCAGAATCACTTTTCTTCCAAAATTCACATGGTTACAGAATGGAATTAGCCATATTCTCAAATAAATCTTTCACAAACATTACCTGTGGGTTAAACAGCTATTCATAGCACACAGGTATAAATATTTATATTAATTTATAAATAAAGTATAATTAATATATACATAACTGCATAAGTATAAAATGTATTAAATGTAAGTTTAGAATAAAAAGGACTATTTTACTATGATTAGCACATAGACCTGTGTGCTTTTAAACATCCAGAATAATATGGATCTATTTCTCATGAGATAAAGAAATTAGAATAAACTCATTCTGCATGCTACAGAAACCTCAGTAGATGCATTCATTGGTTTCTCTGTCCTTGAGTCCTGTAAGGTCTATACTGGGGAGGTGATTTATAACATCAAAGGACCTGCTCCACCATTCATTCTTAGTACCAGCCAGCCAGATTCACTGCAGTTTAACAACTACTTGAAAAACAAAAGTAATCTTCTCATGATTACAAGCATCAGAAGTGTCTTGAAAATTGTAAGAATCTAGTCAAAATACTCATGCAAGCCTTTGCGATTCCTCTTCATCTTACAAAGTGATATGGAGACTTACAGGTTCACCTTTAGGTCCCGCTTCTCCCTTGAAACCTGGGACACCAGGATCTCCCTGAAAACAAACATGAATAACACCCATAAGGTTAAAACTCTGCATAAATCATTCAACCATTTTGGATTATGATATCAAATAGAAAAACATTCCCTAGTTTAGTAACTAGTTGTAGTTTATATAATATAATGCTTACAATTGCTTGTCTTTCCCCTTAGCATGCTTATTTATTATGACCTTACCAAAAGAAAATTTTAAAAAAGACAATTTCAGGAGGCAATTGTAACTGTTTGTCCAAGTTTATATAGACACTCTTCTTTCTAAGAAGAGTGTCTATAGGCCTCTAAGAAAGCAAAAACAGTATTTTGGACAGACAGAACATTCACAAGATCCGAGTCTCAGCATACTTACTAGCATGTTGTTAATTTATTTAAAGGAATCTCACGGCTAATCACTGTTTTAGTTTCATAGTGACGCATTTACTAGACATCATAATTTCCAGAGACAAAGACTTCATTACCGGCTGGCCTCGAATACCAGGTGGGCCAGTACTGCCTTGTGGTCCTGGGGAACCAGGTGGACCTGATAAGCCAGGGGGGCCTCCAGTGCCTGGAGATCCCTATAAATAGAGAGTAGAGCAAGCACAGTAAGGGAAAATAATAAAAATAAGGAAATAATATAAATCCACTTACACAATTTCTTTAACAGGTGATATGATCACTTACAGTTGGGCCCTTAGCACCTGGGGAACCATCTGTCCCTTCGGTACCCTAAAAATAACATACCAATCATTAAAATTAATTTTAATGAGGAGGGTATCAATAACAAAAGCAGAAGATGATAGTTATTTTATCCACTTTACAAGACCAGACAATAAAGTCTATTAAATAAACACAAGCAATGTAAGATCTACTTGTGCAAATGCTAATATGAGTAACAAAGTACGCAAATTAATGTGACTTTTCATCTTTAAGATCCTACGTTTACACTTAAGCTTTAAAGTACTTGTAGGATTGAGACTGTAACAGGTTGTGTAGCTTTCAGTTTTCCAAGTTGTTTTAATTAAATAATGAAAAGTTGTTATTATCAACAAAATAAGCACAAAACAAATGAATGATACCTTCCCTTTTCTGGGGAAAAAAGTAATTTGAGCAAAACTCAGTGCCTATCAAGTGGGGTATTAAAATTCCCTATAAACAGGCAACACGTGCAAGCCGAGCAGTGAGGAACTCAATTTAATGTACTTACAGGAAGACCTTGTGATCCAGCTGGGCCCTGTGGACCTGTTTCACCTCTTTGTCCTTGAGGACCTTCAGGACCACGAGGTCCCGTTGGACCTGCTTCACCCTAAGATTTCACATGAGAAAACAACTGGAGATTATTTTGCTCTAAAAAGTAGCACCTCAGAGTAACTAAGGAGGAATACTGAGTTTATAAGAGAAAAACAAGCCAGGTTTTGAAACAGTTTATTATCCTTAAAATATATTTTTGCTTACCTAATTCTGCTTCTACTACTTCTATGGGAATGTAAACTTTAAAAATACAAACAGAATTTTTCCTCAACGTACATAAGGACAAGGAAACTTTCTACAGAGAAGCAGCACTATATCCAGTAGTCCAAATTAGATCAAATATTTTAGAAAGACATCTGTCTCTAAAATCCCAGTATGCATGTGTAATTTTTTTTAGCTTCGTTAACAGCTAAGGCTCAAGATTTAGAAATTATAACACATCTAGAGTTTTTTTGCACAGTACAAATTAACTCACTGTTGCAGCATTATATTAAATATAAAATCCATGTAAGATTGGACTGGATGCTCCAATCAAAAAATTCCTCCTGGCATCTCCTTTGAATTTTATCTTTAGGTAGGAAATTTGCCTTTTGGAACTGATGACTGTTAATATAATGTCTTCATAACGGAAGTCTACATCTTCATTGTGTAGTCTGCTTAGCTTTTATGGTTCAAAGCAGCTATTCCAATTTTACATCATCTGATCATCAAACTTGAAGGTAGCTCCTCCTTTTCAAAAGCTTTCATTGATTCATCATGTGACAGCTTCTCCAAACAGTTATTTAGGTATTAAGTAGTGCTTCGCCATACCAAAACATTTTATGACATGCACTAAAAGGTCTATCATTTAATTGTATACATTATGTTAATACTCTTATTAAGACTTGTTTCCAAGAAACTGTTCCATGAATGTTGCCAGCTTCACAACACCACAAAACATCTGCTGAACTTGGCTACCTGATTAATTGAGAGTTTCTTCTTGTATAATTTTTGCCTATCGTGTTTTAGGAGCATAAAGGAACAAAGAGGAGGAACTGACTGGAGGGCAAGTATAAGAAGTATAATGAACCTGTACAAATTGACTTTTCTATCTTTGTAGACATATTCTCAAGGCTAGGAAAAAAAAAAAAAAAAAAAAAAACAACTGAGCGCTTTCTTTAAGAACGAGAGAGGAAAGTCCCACAGAGACAGGGCTGCAGCCAGCGAAAATTTTCCATTTCAGCCCAATTACACAGAACCACAAAAGGTGGTAATCACCATTTGTTCTATTGTGATGAACTGCAGTACATCTCTGTTGGGGTTCAAGCATTTTCCTTACCAGTCTAGGTCACCTCAAAAGGTGTTCTCAGCCAAAACTGGAAATTTGAGCACTAGAATGTACTGCTTTCATACTGTCTTAGACTAGTCCTCGCAAGGTAACTTGTAATAATGCATCTTGTTATTCTTTGAATATACTACGCCAGATTCCTGAGGCACAGCATGACAGTCATCTTATAATCACCCCTTAGCTCAAGCAAAAGTGAAAGCAAAGAATGTGTCCTAACTGTGGTGAATTGCAATTGCTTCATTTAGCTTATGATTTCTATCTCTTGTCTCAAGGTCTTGACGAAGATTGATTTCACAGCAACTGTTAGGGACCTGTATACATGTCAGTCTGAACTCTGTGTAGTCTAGTACACATATTTTAATTCTGTGTTGTTAGACATATTAGAAAGATATTTTTATTTCATTTTTTACCTTTACACCAGGAGCACCTGGAAAACCTGGAGAACCAGTTATGCCAAGTGGACCCTATAAAATACAGACACACAAAGCTATAATTCTGCAGTTTAGATCACACAGATTAGCATCTAATTACGGGGTAAATATGGTTCTGGAATTAAATGTAGTTTTAGTCATAAAACTTTTGTTCATAACAAAACCAAAATAACTATAAATAGCATTTTTCTAAGTGATATACATACATTTTACAGAATTGTGGTACAGTATTTTAATAATGTATTTACTGACTTCAGCAAAGTTACAACTGTTGATTCAGCTATTAATGCCCAAATCGCATTGATTTGACAACTATTATAGTAATTGTTTTTTAATTTTGGTTTTCATCATCTTTAGATTTTTTACATATTTGTTAAGCTATCACAATTTGTCCTGCAGAATGTAGCAAAGGAGAGTTTCAATTCAGTATAGCTCTTCCCAAATAGCATTATATCTTGAGACAGTTGCTGCTGTATCTGAGAAGGGCTGGCAGCTTGAGAAGACCATAGTATTGATGTGGCTACACTAGTTCTGGTTCTAGAGCCAAATTCTTGGTGCATTGCGTTGCGTAGGCGCACCACATGTGGCTGCGAGGACATGAAGTTTGGGTGGGGATGCAAACAGCTGGGGCTGCATTACGTGGCAGACTGTCCAAACTTCCTAGAAAGCAAACTTCAAGTGTATACGTTTGAATATACCTGTATGTTATGACGCAAACCTTCCAAAGACTTCCAATTAAGGGCTTTAAAGTAAATTTGTAAACAGTTTCCATTTTGGTAATGCCTCTTGTGCTGAACAAAACATTCAACAGAAGACCTTTCTACTGTATTATAAACTCTCTGGATGGCGGCACACAGTGGTTATAAATATTCACTACAACGCTATTCCCAGATGATTCCTCTTTATCTTTTCCTGATTTTCTCTCGTTTTGTAAAATATGATGCATACTGTGAAAAAATGTCCTGTGTAATAAAGCTTTGCTGAAAACCTTAATTAGAACAATCTGTCCCACTGAGCGCTCATTACAGACAACATTTCTGCCATGACCTTGTACTGGATTTCTACAGAACTGATGTAACAGCTCACTAACTATATTTTTGAAAACCTATGGCCCAGTTTATTGTATCACAAATACATGTCTGCCAGGTCTCTCTCTTGTTGCAGGAAGAATTCCAGACTGATGGTATACCACTGCAGTGACCCAAATAACAATAGATTTCATTAACATTTCCTCCAATGAGACATATGCATTAAGTACCAGTATCTCACTTGTGACACTACATGGGGTTTTACCAAAAATGACAGCCAACCAATTATCATGTCCAGCGAAGCTGAGCTCATATTTTATGCCAAAGAAAAATTTCAAGCTTCATGTAGAATTTCACAGCTCGGGACCCAGCTTTTTTAAAATTTATAATTTGTTTTCAATACTGAAAAATCTTTTCATTGTTTGAAAGTTTCTTCTAACAAGTTACCCTTCTTTCATGATACACTAAATAATTGAGTTTTGCAGCTTTTAGACACTTAAACTCATTTTTTGAGGTTCTATTACATTTAATTATTTCTTAATGAAATTTTTAATAAAACAATCTGTTCACTAAGATGATACAGGTAAATGAATTTTTCTCAGGACTTATATCATTATTAAATAAATAGTATGAACAGAATGAAATTTTAATTGCAGACAAGTGTGTTTTGGGGGTTTTTTAGGGGGGTGGGTGTGGTGGTTTTGGGG
>VFFE01007789.1:1283675-1311178 GCA_008921705.1 Burhinus oedicnemus | reverse complement strand
GTGGTAAAGGTTCAGGTTGGCTACATCAACAGGCAGAAAATGTCAACCACATCCTAGAAGTAATGCTTTCAAAAAAAGCAAACACAAAAGCATACCACATTTTTAAAGCTGAAGCTGGCCTTGTACAGATAGTAAGAAATAATCATAAGCTTTCATTTGCAAAAGCAACACATAATTACCTGTATCTATGTGAATAATCCCACTGGCTTCCTAACACTCATGTAAATTCACTCAAATGCATTTTGCAACTGCACTGTGAGACTGGATTGCAGGATTGAAACCGTCCCCTTTGATACACCGACAAGCACAGTTTAAACCGCCACAGTCATCTTCAGCCCTGTTGCAATCGGGTGAGAACTTCTACAGCCATGCATACCAGGCTTTCTCAGTTTGGCACACATTCAGGCCTGGGCTTCCGGTTCTTCAGTTCAATGTGTGACTGTCCATAATTAAAAGGCTACCTTTACACGTTATGTAAGGGATCAATTGCAGATAGCACGTTCTGCCATTAGAGAGTGGCATTTCTTCTTGCTGAGAACGCGTACCATCTCGTTTGCCAACTTTGTACGTGAAGGAAGATAATATGCAATTATAAACTGTTTTATATTACAGTGCATAGCTTTAAGACACTTATCTCCCTACAATATGGATCCCACTTCATAAAAGCAGCAAAGCATCACCTCTCCAGGGAGGATGCCACTCCTCTGCAACTCAAAACCTTTAGATGAAGCAAACTACAGAGTATCCTATCTCAGAGAACAGCCCTAAAGCTAAATTGAGTAGCGCTAGGAATCACTTACAGATAATTCCAGGTGTGCTTAACTGTTACCAGAAACTGCCAACAATTTTTTTGCACTTCTTTTGGTATTGTCAAAAGGCAAGAGGGAAATACAAAGTGAAAAAAAATAGGTGTTTAAGAAAGAAACTTACCATTGGCCCTGGCTTCCCAGGCATACCATGTTGGCCACGCCCACCCTAGATACAAAAATAGACAAGATGGAGTATTTAAAAGTATTCTAACTACTTTTTAAATTTACTTGTTGTTAGCATTTGTGATTACTGCCATACATACTAAAGCAATCAAAGAAATGCTGGATTGCAGAGCCCTCCAAACACTGGCATGGAAAACTTCCGGAAGAAATTATGCTCCCCTTCAAGTTAATGGATTTTTCTACTTTCAGAGGCCAATATTTTGACAATTTCATTGTATGGAGCACATAACATAAATGGAGCACATAAAAGTCATGAGAAGAAATGCTAGAAAAAACAATACTTGACACTGGACATAAAGCAACAGAAAGAAATTTCTACTCAAATATGATCTCATGTCAAGGGTAATCCCTCTTTTTGCTGAAAAGCAACATGGTTTTTTAAGAAGACAGCTTTATTACCTGGAATTAAATTATAGAACTTAATTTAAATTGAAATTCTAAACTTTCATTTTAAACTTTTTTCCAGATAAAATCAAGACGTATTATTTGTAGTTCAGTAATTTTTGGTGAAAGTAGCCTCTCAAAAGAAATTTCACAGGAACAAAGACAACATTTTTGTAATACAGAAAAATGTGTTGTGAGGATATTTGGCCTCGTGGGCAGCTCTGGTATGAGAAACTACTATACAGCTAGCTTTGTCCTTTTAAAGCTGTTTTTGACTTCTGAAATTTATACTAAAGGTCTCACCCCACAAACTCTGCTCAGCCCTAACTTTCTTAAGCTACAGCAGAACTCACCACAGAAGTGACTAGCAGTCACATGAATAAACACTGTCAGGTCCAGGGATTTAAATTTAAGTAAAACAAGGGAAGAATTGCAAGGAGAGAGAAGGAAGATCCTACTTACAGGGGCACCCTGTGGTCCAATTCGACCTCTTTCTCCTGGCATTCCTCTAGGTCCCTTGAAGAGAGAACAAAAAGCACATTATTTAGGAGCTCATCCTGGCAGAATAACAAAAAGGGGAAACCATAGTTCACTTGATTTTTTCCCCCCATAGTGGAGAGAACACACGCTACCCCCTCTTTTTTTTTTCCTCCTTCTTTTTCTTTGCTTTTTATTTTTATTTTTTTTTTAAACATACTTGACTTTTCCTTTGCTTCAAAAAAGTTTTGCACTGCATCGCTCTTCAGCAAGTTTCTGCTCAGTCTTTTTTATTTGCTTTTAACAAGAACGTGATTAGGTTCACTGCGACTGCAAGCATGATAAGGACAGATGATGAGAACAACAGTTACAGAACCAAGGTACTTTTTTTCCAGCTGCAGGTGTAGCTTATCTTGTCCTTCAGCAGGAAAGAAGTAGCAGCTTACATAAATCCTTGCAGCCTCTGAGGCTTGCCCAGTGGAAATTTAATAGACTGTAATTTCTCTTTTCCTGTTCCAACAGTATTTCGAGTTTTAAACACATTAGAATATATTCTGTATATACTCACCAGGGTCAATAATGCAATCTCATTTACTACGCCTCATTCACAAACTAGGTTCCACTTCAGGGATATTACATTCTGCATGACACAAGATAGTGCTTCACAGAGAGATGTCATTATCTGATATCAGAAAGGTGCTTTACTTCCAGAAGCACTGCTCAGAGTCGATTTTTGGCATGTTACACTGCTCACAAGTGTTCAGTTCTCCAAAGTCTGAATAAAAACTACTCTGGGAAAAAGTTTCTCCGTTTCACTTCCATGTCATGCATGCTTACCCTCACTATAACCTCCAAAATCCTCTGTCCATGGTTTTCTTACCTAGGTCATTTCTGACCTAAATTATTCCTTTCCTATCTCAGAGCAACCTAAACCAGTTTTTCTCATATTGAAATCACTCCATATGAAGCACCGACATATAAAAAAAAAAAAAATTAGTCACCCTACACTTACATGAGTAGGTAAACAATCACAAAACCTACATTCAGGTTTCTGTTAAGCCTTCTGATTTATCGTTATTATCTATGGCTGTGAATTGAAAAGAATAACAGCTTATAGTGGACCAAACTTACTGTTAATGTAATAGAAAACAAAGCCTTAATTAAGAGAAAGTTCAGCTTTATGACATCAAGTACAGATATCAAAAACTTGAAATTCCTATTGGCAATAGCATTTACAATCTTAAAGCCACTTCTGTAATATCCAATGTGCATGACACTCACTAGAGGACCCGTTGCACCCATGGCACCTGTTGGTCCGGCTTCTCCCTAGAAATGGAAATGAAATGACACAATTAGAGGAAATGGGTTAGAGGAAAATGGAGTTACACGTTTCCTCCCTGTCCTCCACGCTTATGTTAGACCTAAGAGACAGATTTGCACAGTCACCCGTGCGCATCAGGGGCACTGTTCCCCAAGCTGATGGGAAATGCCATATTTACATATTCTCAGTGAAGCAGATTTAAATCCTACCCGTTATAGCTAACACCTCACACTACCTACTGCACTGTTTCTACAAAGTCTCCTGCTATTGTTGCCTCCACAGAAAGTGGTAGGCAATCTCAGGAAAGAAACCTTTTCTTACACAAACTCTCCTTAACTACTGATTTCACATTTAAATTTAGATTTTGGAAGATTCACTTCATTTACTACGTTTTTAATCTAAAGGAATAGTTCTGTCCCACCTGTGATTACTGCCTACACTAGGCCAAAAATGTTTCAGCATCAGCACTGATGAATGTGGAAAAGCCTGAAGAAGAGTGTTCTATGCCCTTCTAAAATATCTTTTAATCCACGTTGAAAGGATTGTCTCCAGGTGGCTATCCTGTATTACCACTGTTTTGAGCTGAAGTTGTAAGGCTGCTGCAGTACCAGCGAGGGTCAAAAATCCTAAGCGAATAAAATTATTATGTGAAAACAGTCACTTCAAACAAATACACTCTCTCTCCTCTCCAATGCCTGTTTCTTTCAAGCCAATCTCTAGTATGGTAAACCAAAAGAGAAGAGTCAGGTTTTAGTTACGCATTGCTTTATTTTATTTTTATTTTATTTCATACAAAATCTGTTAGAAAACTGTTCTTCCTCTATCAGCTTGGTCATACAAAGCCAGCAAGAACCACAAATTGGCCAAGTGGAAAATTGCAAGATGTGCAATTGGTGAACAGATTTTGTTGTCTTCGATATTACATAGGTGTCACAGACAGACCACAGTCACTTCATCTAGTGATACCTTACAGACCTAATACTGAGCCCCGGCTGAAATTGTGACTGGCGCTATTGAACTCTCTTCCTGTATAAAGGCCAGACATCTCATTGTATAGCAGTTTGTATGGATCAAACACACAGTAAAAATGGACAATTCCACATAGCCTCTCCACTCCATACAAGTGGCACTGACAGGAGAGGGTACAAAGCTGTGTTTGAAAGATAACTATCTTTCATTATTTGACATTACAGAAAACATACTTAAGCATTTAATTCTTTGGGCCATGAAAATACCTTTGCTCCAGCTGCTCCAATTTCACCTTTTGGACCATCAAGTCCTTTCAATCCCTGTAAGAGTTACAAAAATACAGAGAAATAATATTTATATGTGTACACACACAGAGCATTTTGACTATTATTGTTAAATAACTTGATACTGAAGTGTTCAGAATGGATCTGAGGTGGCAAAAGCAGGAAAGGAAAAAAGTAAAGAAGAAAAAAACCAGATGGAATAAAGTTTTTAAACATTTCCTAAATGGAAACCATTTGTACAAGGTACATTTCCTTGGATTTGGTTTCCTTTTTAAAACAAGAACATTTAAAAAAAAGTCCTAAAACAACAAGGAGGCGGCCCTGAGCCATAGGAAACCTATTTATTCCTCCCTGAAGTAAAATTCTGGCCAGAAAACTTGGTCATTTGTAATCACTCCATGTTGCAAACACATCCACCTCTTAAGTTCCCCACCCTAAAGCAAGATTTGCCAACAAAGTGAGAGAACTGTCAGGTTTGTGCCTCCTGAAGCTTGGCAGGGCTCAAGCAAGCTCCTTCCAGATTCCCAGATCATTTGAAAATAAAGTGAAGAAAGCACTAGAGAATAAAATACAGAGGTCAGCTTAAAGGGGAATAGCGTTGATTTTCTGCAAGGCCCTCTTTCTCTCAAACGCCAGTGATTCTGCTGCAATTGGCAGGACTAAAAGTGTAGTCAAATTCACCGCTAACACAAAAGAAGTTGAGTGTCTTTATATGGAAACTGCCTGGAAACACCATCTATAAGGAGAGGGGAAAATCTTGTTTCTTACCCTGTGACCCTTGAGACCTGGGAGACCAGGAGCACCAGGAAAGCCCCGAGGCCCCTAAGTAGGGAAAAACAAAAACCCAAATAAAATAGTTATTTCTGCAGTTAAACCTAGCAATAATGCTGTTAACAGGGAAGAGGGTAGCAGCATTAATACTAATACTCCTAACACTCCTTCACCTTGGTGACATAATATAGCGAGGCAGAGCAATTGAGCAGGTCACAGATGACACAGCATAACATGCTATGAAGTTAGACAGTCTCAGCATTATGTACACTTTTACTGACATTAAAAGCTTTATTGTTTACATCGGTGTATGATCAAACCTCAAATAGTAGTAAAGACTAGTAGTAGATCAAGTTTTGAAGCTTAATATGAAGAAACCTTAACTAAACAGAGATCAAAACTCAGAGCTGTCATTTAAAATAGAATAGAAACTGAGAGCAAAATGCAAACTGTATGTGTTCTTTCAGATTATGTCAGTCAAGTAGCATGACAAACAACCTCTCTTAAAATACATTTAACAATTAAACCAAAGTTGCCTTGTACTTAGTTTCCTACCAAGTTTCCCAATTTCTCTTTCAGGAAAGACTAAGTAATGGAAGGGAGCCAGGTGCCTCATGTTAGAATACTGGTCACGTGATTTTACAATAGAAATCACATTAACACCTTCATGCTCTCAGATAACAATTCAGCAAACTGTTTAAACATATCTTTTCTTCATTATAGTGCCTCTGAACCAAAGTTCTCAAAAATATTACAGTTCATACCTTTCGTCATAGCAAAAAGTCCTGAAGATTTATTATAGAAAACGAAGCATCATGAAGCAACACTGATATTCAGAGGAGCGAGAAAGAACATGTGAGATCTCAGCATTAGAGAGGAGAACTTCACATACAGAAAAGCTGTTTCCTTGTTAACATCAAGGAATGTAAGAAAGGTCTTTGTCTTCCCATAGTCAATTATATGGATAAAGTTTGATCATAAAGTTCAGTGGGAAATTACTCCAGAGTTGGCAGACTCCTAAAGGGAAAATTACTTTATAAAGGTATGAAATTTCTGAAATTAATATATTAGATTGCTTGAAATTATTTATACTCAATGAGTTTCTCAGTGAAGGATGATCTTTGTTGTCAGGCAACTTCTTGTATATAAATTTGAAATTGTACAAATTAACGCTTGTTTAGACTGAATGTCACCTATAAAAACTATTTTTGGCTTGTGCTCAGCGGTATATGTATATTAGCTTATACAACCAGGGCAACCAAATGGTGAAGCAAGCACATGAGACAAGGCACATGGCAAGGAGGCAAACCATGTACAAGGAGAAACAGCCCTTGTGAATGGCTGCATGGTCCTTGTTGCCGGCTGGGGTTAAACCACGACAGGGCCAAAATTATGTAAGATGATAAAATGATGTCATTTTATCATCAGATATACCTGTTTTCTTTTATTTCTAAAGTAAACCACGACAAGTATCCTCTGCAGTACAAGAACGTATTATTTGGAAATCCTTTAATTACATTTAGATTTTGCAGATATAGATAAAAATAAATTATATACGTCTATGATACAACCCCCTTTTCCCCTGTTCTGGGACTGACTGTTACAAAGGTAACACAGTGCTGCCCCAACCTGACATCATTTTACAGTCTCTGAGCATTTCCTGCACATGATTGTGAATGACCATGTGAAATACTGGAAAATGGAGTACAACTTGTATGTACTGTCATCTCTTTTATGCATATTTAGTCTATGAAACAGTTGAAACGTGCACCTGTGAAATGGTTCTCAGGATTAACTCAAGGACTTTTGAATCAGCTGTTTGGTTCTGAGCGATCACACTGATCTGGATCATCACAGTAAGCTAACACAAGTACTTCAGAGATTGAATGGCAGAGCTCTGCACTTATTATCAAAAGAAATAGTGATGCAATAAGTATGATTATTTTGCTAAAATATAAATAATCATGCTCTTACTGGAGATCCTGGAAATCCAGGCTCACCAGATTGTCCTGGTCTACCAGGTTCACCCTAAGGAAAGAAAAAAAAGGAACACATGAAAACAGCAAACAAATGAGGACATTCACATCAATACTACATTATCTTCTCTTTAGTGTAACAATTTCAGTGATATAAATCAACTGCATACATGACTAGCAATGTGCATTAGACATTAACTTAAAAAAGGTTTTTAACAAAGAATCGTGGGAACTGAAGACTGAGTCCAAAATGCATCTCAGCGTCACAAGATGGCGCTGCAACGTAGTTTTCCTATGAATTAATGAAGCAACCTTTTGTCATCCTCACGCAGAGAGTCAAATTACTTTAATTTTCCATAGGAAAAACAATCTAAACCTGCCTGCATTGTAGCTTGTTAGTTCTACTTCTATTCAATGTTTTTAAATGTGTATAATTTCATTCTAGGTCGGTGACTATTTTCTGTGTGATGCAATAGGAAAGAAAATATGGTAGAACCAAATAAGCATATTTTGAAGATTAATCAAAGTCCTTCAGCGTCACAACCAAACATTCCTTTACATGCATCAGTCAGTCAAATACATCCAGGACTCTGGGCTGCAGGAGTATGAAAGGCTTCAGAAAAACAGTTTCTGGATGGAGAGAAGGTAAAGTGCTTCACAAATGCAATTAAAGAAACCCATACGCACATTGGAAATGGAGAAAGTTCTTAGAGCAGTATGAAGATTTGGCTTCACTGCACTGAGAGTTAACTGTTTCCAAAGATTCTTATAACTCTTTGTACAGTTAAATGTGAAGGCAGGTGTTACACAAGCTATGGTAATTTTTATACTAAAATATCCAGCATCTGCAGTTTTGAAATAATTTCCAAGTTATAAGTTACAATTCAGATGGATTTAGTGTGCTTTGCAAACAAATAATATACATCTACTGGTAAATTCTTAGGCTACTGTTATGCAGTACATATATACTTATGCAACACGTATAATACATACATCTTACATATATGTGTACACACACAGAGTCATAAAATCAGTTATGAATATAATAAATTATTTAAAAGTTCAAACCAAAATTAAATACTAAAATTTTATTGTCCAGATCCAGGTAAATGTTATCATCAGACAGTACTTCTAACTCATCTTGCGATCCTAAAGAGAGGAGATGCCTCCAATTGCCCCCTCCTAACTGCAGTATGTTAAGACATTTGATTTCAAGAAAGACATCTCAGTTGAAGAACTGGCTGAGGCAAGAAATAATAAGAGTGCCAGTGCTTAAACCTTAAGTATGACGGTGACATGTATGGAAAAGATAGGACGGGTTTGAAAAGGGTTGCTAAGATTTATAGTTATGACACTGCACTTAATAAGGAGTATGATTACAAAGAAAACTAAATAGACAAAAGTAGTTACAACAGGCACATCTGCTGGTTAGTCACTGTCCCAAAGATGCCAATATTTGTTTTATTAAAAATAAAACAAGATACAAAGAATAATAACTTACATCTTCACCAGGTTTGCCTGGAGGTCCCTCTGGTCCACGAGAACCAACTGGACCCTAAGAAATAAATGTATTTGTTGAGAAGTCAATTTAGCCATCACTAAAATATCTAGTTGCTCCATTTCAAAATTTGTTTTTATAAAAACAGATATAGAAAAAGGATAATTTTATGCCTAAGCACACTTGCTTAATTTTGTAGTGCTCTTTTTAACCATCCTGCCCCTAAGAAACCCGCATTGTATTATATAAAAACATAGGATGGATTCTTTAGGAGAAAAAACATACATCAAAAATCACAGTTGCTGTTGCTCCAAATCTCTGGCTCTTGCTTTTACTTTTGAATCATTTTATCACCTCCAAAAAATAAACATTCTCATCATCCTTTGTGTAAATCACACTACCAGGTGTGGTTTTACCAGTGCTTAACCATCCTCAGGTCTGTGCTGGAAAAGTAATAATGATTGTTTATACTATAATCATTATTATGCATGTTCAAAACAATTCAAATTCATTGATTCAGACAATGTGCTTGAACACTACAACTCTTGACTGAATTTAAAAGAATTAAAGCTTCGGCTGAGACAACACGTAAAAAAATCCGTTCTGAAGTAAGGAGGTATAATATGTTGTTTGCAATTTTATTGTAGAAATGTTTGTGTTTATTTGTCTTACCATAGGTCCTGGATCCCCAGGTTCACCAGGTGGGCCTGTGGGGCCAGCACCACCCTAAAATTAACAAAAGATTCATACAGTTACAAATTCCAAAAAGTAAAAATATAAAGATATAAATTAAAATCCATGACCAGTAAAATCACAGCTCGTGGGACAGCCTGGATTCTAATTCAGAACCAGTTCACATTGCAAAATGAAGGAAAGTTGGATACTAAAATCCATCAAGCTTTAAGTGAGTCCTGTGCCATACACAAATCCCACTGGAAACTTAACACCATGCCAGTACTGAAACCGAAACAGTCACCATTTTCATTGCTGTTCCCTCATTAAAAAATGTGTGTTGGGTTGAAACCTTGTTAAAGGTCTAATAAATTGTTCTTTTTGAGTTAATTTCTGTGTATACGGTACATCTGGAGCAGAGCTCTTGAGAGCTGCAAGATGCTGCTCTGGATGAAGATGTATTCATTCACCCATCACTGAAGATGGACATTGCCTCAGAGATGCACACGCACACCAGTTACTGTGTGCTTTGCCTTCACCACTGGCCAATTATCTCAAATTCCCTGAAGTGAAGTACTTACTTGTTTTCCTTGGAGACCTTGAGGACCTCTTGGACCCACTGGACCCTAACAAAAACATAACTTGTTACACACTGGAAACACCCTTCCCTAAGTAACATTCAACCTACAAAGACAGCAAAATGGCCTGATAGTGACCTCCAGGATAATATTTCTATGGTCAAACCCTCTGAAAGGCTTTTGCTCAGGAGACTGATGTTATGAAATACAAAAGTACATAGAATGGAAATCTTTAAACTCAAAAAACTACAGCAGTGTAAATTCATTAGCAGCTGAAAATATGGGCTTGCTCGCTTTCTGGAACCTCACAGTCTCTGGAATCAGTCAGAATAACCATGTTGCCTACATAGCTCCACGGAAAAAAGTGTAATAACAGAACAGAGTTGGGGAGAACAGTCTTCCCTTGAAGGGAACATCATTACTCAGATTAATCTCATAATGGAATCAATGACAAAATAAATTCATGCTGCTGTTCTCAGTCATGAACAGCAACAAGTGGCAACGGAAGGACCTATTTTCATGAATCATACAAACCACCAAAACAGCTTCCAGACAGTTGTGGTTTGTTACAGAAAATTCAGATTTCCCCTAAAAAAGTTTCATGGGATTTTTAGGAAAAATTTTGTGCTTATTTGTAACTTCTATCATGAAGTAAACATAATCTTGTCTGAAAGTAATTCTCTTACTTATAGCAGTACAAAAATATCTATAGCAGACAATAACTTGCATTTTGACAGAGGCTCAAGATTTATGTCTTTTATACACAATTCATTAATTTTTACCAATTTTTACAAAGCAAATGTAGAAGAGTTAGTAATAGGCCATTTAAAAATTCTAACCAGCATTAAAAACAAAAAAAACAATGGTTAAGCTGAATGACTGTCAGTTACTCAGTTTACAAGAAAAGGAAAAAATCGTATCGCAGAACTTGAGGAATCAATCCAAAGACAGTTAGTGAGTGCCAACTGACTTGAGTAGACTTTGTGTAAGGCCTTAGAGAGACTTAGATATTGAAAAATACCTTAAAAGATATATTAATATTAAAACGAATAATATTTGAGAATGACAAAAGAAGAGGCATACAATGTCTCAAGACAAATTGAGTGGAAGGATTAAGCAAAACAATGGAGGGCAACAAAGTAAGCAGGGCAGACTTGTGGAACAAATCATTGTATGTGCGCACAGCGAATTCACTGGAGAGAGACATTCATAAAAAAGCAAAGTTCTTTGAAGAAATCACCGCAAAATTTAATCCTAAAGCAAAACATCAGATTATCTTTAGAACCTTTCAATTTATATTGAAACTGAGTTTGAATGTTAGCAGAGGGAACTTGGAGGGGTAAGATTCAGGTAGACCAACTCATGGACAGTACAATCACTAAAGGATTCCTTCAGAATGAATGTTAAAAATAACAGCAAAGAGAGTAACAGTATCTTCAAGACAAAACAACCTGATAAAAGTAGTGAAAAGAGATAATATTCAAAAACAACCCCAAGACTTCTAGCAGAGACAGCTAAGGGTGGTGAAACAGCTTTCACAGATGGTAAAAAATGTCAGTGTTAAGTCCCCAGTGCACTAAAAGGAAAGGGCATTATCTAAACAGTGAGAGATGTCAATGATAAAACCGGACCCACTGGAGAAATAGAATGTCTGTCTTAAAATAATGAAGCACAGCTTTCAGTTAACAGCTGGTTTCAGAAATAATTTTTTTAATTACTACCAAAAATAATTATCTTCGATGTCACAATATGAAAAGAAGCCTTCAAAGTTACATAATTGTTTATTACGCTTTGCGCTATACCTGACGCTTTTCAGTTACTCTGCAGTGACTCGAGATAAGAGAAAATCAGGAGCTTTTTTTTTTCCCCTGTACTTTACTGTTAGTAGCTGCTATATTTCAGAAAGAGGGAAGGAAGACAACAAGGCGGCTAGAAGTGGGAAAAAAAGCTTTCATTTTAACAGAAGAATATTTTTTCACTTTTTTCCAGGTACTGTGCAAAACTGCAATAGAACACACTGTACATCCAGGTTCTAGAGGCATAGGAAGTTGAAGAGGATGAATTTCCCTTTGGGTTTTTGCACATGCACTCCACTTCCACCCTGTTCTACAGTAAAGGCCTAATCTGGTCTTACCACTGCACCAGGCATCAGTCCCATCTGACTACCAAGTCCAGATTTCTCATCCAGTCCTGCCATCTGAGCTGAAAATGGCTGAAAAAACAGATAGGTGATTTTAGCTGTCAGTCATTTTGATGGTTCATAAAGTAAAAATCCATGCAACTGAATCTTCATTGTCTACATTGGCTTTGCAGCACTAAGAACTAAATTCTTGTTTTAAACATTAAAATAAAAGCTGTCTTTCCTGTAAATTTGAGGTGGTTTAAGGCTTCATAGACCAGTCGAATGCATCATATTGTCTGCTTACTATTCTGGCTCTACCCCCACTTGAATATTAAACAAATGAGAAAATTACCTAAAAAGAGGAAAGCTTCCCATGAAATTAATTAGATTTCTTTCACCACCTTCAAATTTAAGTCACACCTTAACTTCACCTGCAATATTCCTTCATGCCTTGTAAGCCTTTCTTTTGTTTTCACTTACTGTGCTTCAAATTCAGAAATAAACTGGAAGTGTAGCTGATTTTTATGCTGTCAAATCAGTATTTTTAAGCACGTTGCCCTTATCCAGCAAAGTTGAAGGCCGCTGCTCTTCATGCCAATTCACAGAGACAAATGAGTTAGAGCAGGGAGAACCTTCAGTGCCCTCCTTCTTCAAGCACATTGTTGAAATCAACAGTTTTATTTTGCGTCGTTCAGAGCCAGATCCTCAGTTGTGGCAGGCCAGAGTTTACAGTGGCTGAGAAGGAGCAACAGTAGACATGTGCATTCAAGTCTTCTAAGAGTTACAGTTTGTTCCGCATCAGATTGGTCCCCAAACACATTTTCCTCAAGGCTGGAGATTGCATAACTTCAGAGACAGCAATACTAACCAAAAATGTCTTAGATCTCTGGCCGCACCTATTCTTTCATGTTTTCTGTGGAAATCTATGAAGGATGGTGGTCTAACACCCATCCTGGTGCTTCTGTGATTCTAAGGGATTCCTCTGTGCTGAAGATGTTTACTTAGGCTGAATCTGCTGGATTCAGGACTATTTGGAAAGGGGGTTAAGTCAAGAAATGCCGCCCAAACTTGCAAGCTGTTGGCCTAACACGAATATTGTTTTCAGTAATGTTGCAGGAACAATGGAGAGAGAAATGAAAACAGGTATTTTCCAAACAGCAATGAATGCGTAACTGAATATACTTGAGAAGTTCAAACATGTATTTCATTATCAATCATAATTAGTGTTCCATAGAATTGGAGGTGGGGGAAGAAAAACAAAGTCTTGTAGAACACCTTGTCTGTATCTGGTTACCACTCCTTACTTACAATTCCTTACTTAATCTTCTCGGTGTTGGTCTGAACAATTCCAGCAAGACGTATACTTAACTACATTTTAATTTCCCGTGCTAGTTATTCTGTTATTTATGATTCATCTTACTTTTCCTCTTCTGTATTCCTAATCTGGTACACCAGTTTCCCTGTACTATTGCCCAGATCTCTTGGGTTTAAATCAGGTGGAAGTAATAGAACCCTACTGAGGGTTTTATATTTGGGCACCTTGGCTCTTCCAGATGCTAAAACCCATTGTGAAAGATGTGTCCTTCCTGAGGTTTCTCACATTCAACTTGCCCCAGTTTTTTGGCAGAAGTTGCACTGCCACTAGCTGCTGTCCCTCATGACTGGGGGACAGGAACTGTGGGCACAGAGTTCCACATTCACTGAAGCAAAGAGAAGTTACTCTTTGTATCACATGGATCTGGCCCAACACTCACTTCACTTTCTATTAAAGCAAGTGTAAAACTTACCCTGCTTAGTCCATCTGGTCCTGGGTGGGTAGGATGCCCTGGAGGACCAGGGTCACCAGGCTGGCCAGGGATACCAGGTTCACCATCAATCCCTTGAGGACCACGAGGACCCTAGAAGGAAAATCAGAAATGCCAACAGTGCAAAGGTATTCAGTAAAATCATTGTCACTGGCAAACAACTGCTTCATTTGTGATAAGTCTGTATTTCTACAGAAAGATCTTCAAGCAAACAACATCCCTCAAGACCTGTTCCTACCTTCAGATCAGAAGCACTGGCTAAAATTAGTCACAAATCCAACACTCCAGTAAACTGCAGTAATTTGTCTCACAGCCTCTTTTAGAAACTCAGGTTTCCTATCATTCCATACTAGAGTCTATTATTCCTGAAAAACTATTTGGCTTTGCACACATTATAGAATATCACAAATTTACTTCTAAAATACATATAGCTCAGATTGCTGTACATACATACACATGTTTAGGAAACTCCAGCATAAGGCTGGATTTTTACAGCCTCCTGACATCATGAATGGTTTAGACAGCTCATACTATTGCTGAATTCTCAAAACAGTTACACTGCCAAAAATGCAGAATAACTCCCTTGATGTCGATGCTATCTCTAGCTCTCCTAGCCAGAATAGGCTAGGAGGCCATCTCATCGCTCCCATTTTGATCACCCACTTTTGATTCCTAAACTGGATTCACCTTATCTTGTGTCAGAACTAAAATTAAATATGGAAGCAGCTAATAAAACTTTAGTGGAACAAAACCAATAGTAACAGAGCCAATAAAGATACACTTCAATCATAAAAACAGACTTTAAATTGCTTGTCACCCCTGTTTCCTTCATTAGAATAAAATGTTTGACTATAGCGAGGAAAAATTTTATACTGTATAATGAGCTCTTCTATTTTAAAGATCCTTAAACATAAAACTTTGGAAGCCTGGCTCAGTGAGTCATCTTTACAAACACAATTATAATCAGACAGATTGATTGTATTTCCATGAGATGAGGACTGTGTTTCCTTGCAGTCTGCGACACATTTCAGTGGAATTTATGTCTGAACTAATGTGGTTTGAACTGGTATGTTTTGAACTAGTATGGTTCACATGTTAAAGAAAAAGCATTTCCTTGGGAAAGGGCTACACTGGGATAGCATTGACAATAGGATTCCTGGAAACTCCCAGTGAATAAGCTAATTCTCTTAATTCTTTATCTATCTTTATGGTTTGAAATTCCTATAAGCCTAGCAATTAGGGGGAAAATCTTTTTCTTAATCAGACATACATATACACACATCCCACAGTCGCAGAATGAGTTGTGAATAGATGGTATCCCGAAACAAATGAGAAGATTTGCGCATGTTGGATGGAAGCAGAGGGTTCTAGCAGAAAACATTATTTAATATTTCTGCTATAAACAGAAGTACACACTGCCAAACCTAAAAGTGCATACTGTCCAAAGGAGGAAAAGAATGAGTTATCTTCTTTCGTTTGTTCTCAAAAATAAAAAAAAGCTAAGTGTTAGAGAAAAAAACAGTTGCCTATAAAGAATTAAGCAAGCTTCTATACGACTACTGATTTTCAATATCCAAACCTAGACACCTTAACAAAATCTGATATAGAAAAAGGGGTTTTTCTCGTTTCTTTTTAAAAAAGGACCTACTTTTTAGTCACCAAAAATCAACCGCTGTAAGAGCAACACTGCAACCCCCCACTTCAAAATGTCCCTGAAAAAGCATGTTTGTATTTATAGGTAGCAAGTAACCAGTGGTATATAACCAACATTTGGGGTTTTTTAATAAAATCTTGATTATACTTTAATTTATTTACCTATTTATACGTATATTAAAAAAAACAAAACAAAACAAACCACTTTCATTTTCTTTCACCAGCTCAAGGTCAGTGAGGTTTAAAACAAGAAAAAAGCTGGGGGGAAATTCTAACACAGGCCACGAGGTGGCACCATTTAAACACGCAATTTACTCATTCTGGCCCACTTCTGCTGCTCTTCAAGAAACTGTTACAGGTTTTGCCTGTAATGGAATAATCAAATGCAGATCATGGTACAACACTCTCAAACTACTATGTATTTTAACTGCTACCGCAATTACAATCGAGTGTAAATCCATATTGAAGCAAAACATATCAACAGTTCTGAGGGTGCTCAAGCTTATTTTCTGTCTTCAAAGTTCATTTGTAAATACCTAAAATTTTATCATGCTCCAAAACTTCCCCTCCCTTGATGCATTTTGCAAATGCTATTTCTCTGTCGTTGTTCACTAACAAAGAATTTGAAGTTAAAAATACGTTAATACTCCTGAGTTCATTTTACATGCAAGGTCCTGGCTCTTGTAAAAGGCAGAGATCCATAGCAAGGTTGAGTTCTTCCTGCTCACTAGTCAGTAGGACCCCATGTAAAGAACAAAAAAAACATCCAAAGAAACAAACAAACAGCTTGGAAATGTGTTTAGTGGTTCTGTAATATCACCAGTCAGTAATGGTTACCCAGATTAATTTTATAAAGGGTGTCTGTACAAGGTTACCTGCTCCATGAGGTATTTTAAACAAACTGCAAACAACATGCAGGGAGGTTTTCATAATATAAACTGCAGGCATGAGCTAACATTTTTTTTCCACAAGCAAAAATTAAAAATCCTGCACTAGCAGTCACTCTGTATCTAAAAGCAGTGCTCTTTGGTCTCAGATTTACACTCTGACATACACACAGCTCACCAGAACCTTTGACGTAACATTTTCAAAGGAGCTGACTGGTTCCTAATCCCTTGATAGACTTTTGTCCTGGTTTAGTGGCCAGCCCAGCCCAAACCACGACAACCTTGGAAGCAGTATAATAACCTGTGTCAAAGGAGCTCAAAACTATTTACAGCCACCACTCTATAGAGACATACAAGGGATGCATGGCACAGAATCAGAAATTATTTAGCATCTCATTGATAATATTGCACATTAGGAAAGCATTTCAGACATCTCTATAAACATAGTCAAGATTCCTCTGCACACCACAAGATTTCACACTTATTCCCAGAATTCTTTTAAGCATCTTGATACTCATTCATCAGACAAATGTCTTACGGTGATCTAAAGAGCAGCAGTGCCTTGGCATCCATCTCAAAGAGGCTACACACTTACTCCACCGCTTTAGAAGAAGTGTCATTACCATCTATGGACAACAGGCACTCACTGGAGGAACAGCAGAAAGGAGTCGGTTTTAGGCCTACGCCTAAACTCTGTATTGGCTTGCTCTCTCCTGAGGGATAGGAAAATACCCACATAGAAATTACAATGATACAACTCTTTAAAATCTGCTTTTAGCAGCTTCTGCTCTTTGACCTAGCTTTTTCAACAGGAACGTGTCGTCTTTGATATTTTCAGTACTCCCTTTTGGCCTTCCTGTGGTTCTCCACAGCAGACATTGAAATTCCCTTATGAAGTCTTTATTTCCACTGAGCAATCTTGATTATATTATTCACCAGCATACCAACATATGTAGTCACGTATTAACTCCTGCTAACTTCCCGAGCTTTGCCTTTTCTGAAATACTCTGAGCCACACAGCTCACACCGCTGCTGATGCACAGTAGCACAGCAGTAACCAGCAAAAAGTCAGTGAGTTCTTAAACAGGCAAATGCGATGTTCCAGTTTTGTTCCTTTCTTTTTTTTCTTTTTTTTTTTTGGTAATCCTCAGAAAAGCCATACTCTCAGCCTCTACTTTGGGCAAGTTTGTTGAGAAAGTATGGCTTTTAGTAGAAATACTGCTAAACCTCTGCCAATTATGTCAAAGCATTCAGTTTTCAATCTACCCAGGGAATGGCGAGATATAAACATGTTTCTGTTTGTTACCTGATTCTTGGAAAATATGAGGTAAGTTCTGGTAACTCTAGAAGACATGGAGATAGTTAAAAGCCATCTAACCATTTGAGGTTAGTCCAGTACTTGCTTTCTGAGGTATTTAATAACTTACAGGTCTTCCCTTTGGTCCTCGTTCTCCTCGTGGTCCTTGTGAGCCTGGAGGTCCCTAAAAGAAAGATCAGAAATATTAAGTACCTTTTAATCTAGCTAACGATTAATAAAACTTTAAAAATACAAAATGCAATGCTAATTTGAAAATTAACTGGGGAGGTAGGGGTGGTGTCACATCATCATAAAGAAAACAGCTACAATCAGCAAGCATTCAGTATTTCTTCTCAATTGTACATTGCCTGAAGGGACTAGAACCAGGATGCACAGATCTACAAGATGGTTTCATCTCTCATGTGCTCCAAAAGTTAATTTAGCAGAGGTTTCCTGAATGCTGGAGGCTCTTAATGCAGAGATGTACAGGTTTGAGACATCCTTCTTGCTAGCCCAGAACTGCTCTCTGCTGAGCCACAGCCGGGGAGCACACTGCATCTCCTTCTATTCCTGCTAGATCCCTGCTAGAAAAGCATTCCCCCAGCACCAACCTCGCACAAAGGTCCTCAGACATGCATGTACTACAAAGCACACGTCCATTCACTTAGGGCATGGGCTGACCTGAGACTAGTAAAAATTCCCAGATCTAGTCACCTCCTTAGATCCAGCAACTTTGCAGGCAATACCCACTACAAGCACAGAAGGGTCCTCCTCCTTCACATGATCCTCGCAACACAAAACAGAAATGGCAAGAAGTGGAAAACGCTATCATCAGAGAAACAGAACATCAAAAAATACTCACGGCTGGTCCCGGGCGGCCTCGTATTCCTGAAACCTAAAGAAGGCAACATAAATTAAAGTTACCACACAACATTATGGCGTTATTTGTCATGACTACCGTACTGAAAATCGGTTATTGAAAAGTAAATAGCGAGAGAGAAAATTAGAGTGCCAGGGAAGTTGTAAGGCTTTTTGGAAGGGGGGGGGAAATCCACTGGTTATCTCCTTCCAGTTTGCAGTTTTTTATAAGCAATATGAGCAAAATCTTGGAAGTAACATTGTTATTGCAAAAAAAAAATGAAATAAATAAGTATTACAATGATTTAGTCTCAACTTATTAATTCTTTTAATTTGTTTGTCTTCATGCTGGAAAGTGATAATAAAGATAGAAAGCGACAATTTATTTCACCAGTTTTCTCAAGCGTCTCTACACTTTCCAAATACTAGTTTACCATTATATCTCCACAAAATTCTAACTGTAAAAATAAAGCTTATGACAGATTTAAGTCAACAAGATTTTTTCCCAAAATACAATTGGCAGGAATTCTAATGTTACATATGTGAAGCAGCATAATTAATTCCATTGCTTTAATTCCTAGGCTGTACATTTTTGTTGTATTTCCTTAATTTCTGCAATTCTGCTTTAAAGCACTAAAATGTACACTCTGCTAGGGTGTGCTAATAAATGAAGAAAAAAATAGACTTACGGGTGGCACTATTCCAGGTTCTCCCTTTTGTCCCTGTAGGAAAAAGATACAAAAACATCAGATGGCAGAAAACAAGTGAAAGTACAATTAACAGCACCAGTTTCACCAATACCATCCCTGTGACTGTGACAAATGCTAAGACTTCTCTAAGGATACAACTGAGACTAAATTAAAGTACCTGTGATAGCTAATCCATACGATTTTTAATGACTATGGACACTGATTAAATGAAGGCGCTAAATTAACAGACTTTTTCTAATGCATAACATACTAGCTGAAAGAAGAGTCAAATTGAAAAATTACCATGGTATTTAAGTACTAGAAAACATGTTTTAGTTCTGTTATGGGATGACTTGATTCATATGAAATGCAGAGCCCAGAGCAGCATTCCCATTCCATTTCTTCAAGGTATTAAATTACAATTTGTATCATTAAATCTATGGACATAAAAAAACCTGCGTGTCCATCTGCAGTGTAAATGGTATTGCCTAACTTCAGAGTGAAGGCGACTTTTCTTTGATCTGAATGCGTTGACAATGGTTACATGTTACATAAAATATCTGGGTTTAAATCTGTTGGTGGTAGCCATTTTATTAAGGAAAAAAATAGGACTTTGTAAAGATAAAAATCTTCCTGCCTTGTTATCAAGTAATAATAAGCTGGTTACAGTCCATTTATTTACTTAAACGACCTCTGCACAGAGAGCTACGCAGTTTTAGCAAGTGTATATATTTGATCACCTAAAAATTATTGCAAATATATCTTGTAGCTGCTTACTATCTTAGAAGCTCATTTATCAGAACGTATTTCTTCTGTAAGAATAGATCTTCTCTTTGTTTAATTGCACACCATGAGAGATGCAACCCACAGAACCGTGGCTCTGTGCAAGAACGCATCGTCCCAGTGCTACCTACTGCATGCTGGGCAGCTAAGTCTCAGCAAAAAACAAGCTGCAAGTTTTAATAGTTTGGCTTCTAATGACCTAGGGGTCCCTTCCCTCATTTTGTGGCACTGCTAGAGATGAAACAACCATACTACTCAAACTGGAATTCCCTTGATGTAGAGAGCAGGGATTTTCAGCCAGGGGATTGTCTATATTATTTTTGCCTGCATCCCAGCATTTTTTCCATGTGGACTGCAATTTGCCTAGCCACTGAGGAAGACCAAGAGGAAAGTATTAAGTGTTTTTAACAGAGCTTATATTTAATTTCTGTGAAGCACTCGAAGGAGATGCAAGAGATTCTTTTAACAGTTGTAATATATTTAAAAATAATATTAAAAAAAAATAAGTAAAGGAAATCTTACCTTTCTTCCTCTACCTATTAAAAAGAACAGAAGAAGAAAAGAGAGGAAATTAATGTTTTTACTCTGAGAGACAGAACACAGTAAGAGTTCATGGAATCACAGAATTTTCAGAGTTGGAAGGGACCTCTAGAGATCAGCCAGTCCAACTCCCCTGCTGGCGCAGGAATGCCTACAGCACATTACTCAGGACTGCATCCAGGGGGGTCTTGAAAACCTCCAGAGAAGGGGACTCCACAACCTCCCTGGGCAGCCTGTTCCAGTGCTCTGTCACCCTCACCGTAAAGAAGGTTTTTCTTAGGTTTGAATGGAACTTCCTATGTTCCAACTTGTGCCCGTTACCCCTTGTCCTGTCGCTGGGAACCACTGAAAAGAGTCTGCCTCCATCCTCCTTCAACCCACCCTTTAGATACTTCTAAGCAAGAACAAGGTCTCCCCTCAGCCTTCTCTTCTCCAGGCTAAAGAGTCCCAGCTCTCTCAGTCTTTCCTCATAAGGGAGGTGCTCCAATCCCCCAGTCATCTTTGTTGCCCTACGCTGGACTCTCTCCAGTAGTTCCCTGTCCTGCTTGAGCTGGGGAGCCCAGAACTGGACACAGTATTCCAGTTGTGGCCTCACCAGTGCTGAGTAGAGGGGCAGAATGACATCCCTCGACCTACTGGCCACACTCTTCCCTATGCAGCCCAGCATTCCATTGGCTTTCCTGGCGACAAGGGCACATTGCTGGCTCATGGATAATTTACTGTCTACCAGGACCCCCTGATCCTTCTCCTCAGAACTGCTTTCCAGCAGGTCCACCCCTAGCCTATATTGGTGCCTAGCATTCCTCCTCCCCAGGTGCAGGACCCTACACTTGCTCTTGTTGAACCTCATTGGGTTCTTCTCTGCCCAGCACTCCAGCCTGTCCAGGTCACGCTGGATGGCAGCGCGGCCCTCTGGAGTGTCAGCCACCCCTCCCAGTTTGGTATCATCAGCGAACTTGCTGAGGATACACTCTGTCCCCTCATCCAGCTCGTTGATGAATATATTGAACAAGATTGGACCAAGTATTGACCCCTGGGGGACACCAGTGGTTACAGGCCTCCAACTTGACACTGCTCCATTAATCACAACCCTCTGAGTTCTGTCACACAGCCAGCTCTCAATCCACCTCGCTGTCTCCTCATCTAGCCCACACTTCCTCAGCTTCGTAACGAGGATGTTATGGGAGACAGTGTCAAAAGCCTTGCTGAAGTCAAGTTGAGTGAAGGTGTTGCAGCTAGAGCCATCCTTGATCCTGGAAGCACAGAAGATGGTGTATCACCTACAGGGAGCTGGGGAAGTTCCCAGGGACACACATACTCCCTTGTTCAGGTGTGAGGAATCAAAATGGTTTGCAATTATGTCCCCTGATTCTCAGCTTTTTTCAGCATTGCACAGAATAAGAAAAAGCACTTCAGGAAAGCAGAATATCTTATGGGGAATTGTCAGACGCTGGCCTAATGATTGACAGTGAAGTCAAAGGAAGTTTTATTACTGACTTCAATACAAGCAATGCTGATGGATCCGCAACATATTACATTGTATTTTTCAAAAGACAGAGCTGACTGAGGGATTTTTGACCTTTTCTTGTTTGAAAAGCACCTGCAATATCATGTGCCTGAATTCAGAGCCATATAGCCACACTCATATCCACAAAAATCCTTCAGAGGAATATTTTATTAATACCTTGAATAACAGTAAGGAATTCTGGAGTGTAGCCATAGTGTTTTTATATTTCCTGGGTGTATCTTGTTGGCCTTGGCCTAATGCCTCCCAAAACCAGCAGGATGCACCATCTATTTATTAATGCTTCCCACATCTTGCTCCATTGCTCAATCACACAAGTCTGTATTACGTGCTCTTTATCACTACTTTATTCTATATTAAGCTAAACAACAGTAATTGTATCTCCTGAAGAAATTGCTTTAATTATTATATATAGAATGTAGTTCAAATAATGCAATACACAGTATTAATGATCATTAATTGCAAGTTAAGAGATTTTCTTTTAGGAAAATTGAAGGAGGATTGCTTCATCCAAGTCTCCCCAGGAAGAAGAAATGGACTGGAAAAGACATAATCTTTAAGGTATATAACAGAAAGTATGCAAACAGGGCGTTAATAATACTTCATACTATTTTTTTTTTCCTTATGTCTCACAAAAGGATCACGCATCTGTGTTTCCACTTTGGGGAAACACTTTATACTGTTTACATATAATGTTTACATATACTGTTTACATATAATGTTTACATTTATTCATCTATTGGAGGGGCCTCGAACTGAGTATTTTATTAAAGCATGCACTTATTTTATTATATATATGTTTACATAATAAATGTAGTTTATGTTAATATGTTTATGATACGTATTTATCTTAATATACTCATCTTTCCATTCCAGATGAATCACAAAAAGAAGCCAGAATTCAACCACCTTGAAATATCAAGATGGAATTCAGATCAACCTTTATAGTTATAAAGCCATTTTGGGCTTATATCGGATTCACAGTCAGAAGAACAGTGTTTCCAGAGCCAGCTCAGGTGCAACCCAAGACGGAAGATAACTGTCAAGTACTTACTCTCTTCAGATTTAAACTTTCACCATGGAAATACTATTAGAAATTTCAGTATCATGAGGTTGCTAGTTCTTTGGGCTGGCTCTCCTTTCAAAAAAGCAAACTGGAAAGCAATCTTACCAACGGTGGTGTCTAAATCGCGTGTTGTATGGGGACACACAGGACAGCACTCTCCTGGCGGCACCTGTGGGTTCTCACACTCCAGCACATCTTGACACTGGATTTCATCGCAAAGAATAGCTCCATTGTCACAGACGCAAATTTGGCATGGCGAGGGCTTCCAAATATCCCTGTTCAGGTACATCTGGCCATTCTGAGTGCAGGCTATTTCTTCAACATCTTCTCCTGGGATAGGAGAGAGAATATACAACACATTTTCCAACTGTGAAATCAAAGGAAGAGTAGGTCTGGACAAGGAAAAAGCATATCTGAAGATGAGAAGCAGCATCACATACATGAAGAAAACAGTCCACCAGCACAGCTGAAGTTGATATTAAGGACTTTTAAATATCACTCATCTTAAATGTCTGTCTTATTTTACTACCTTATTTCTTGATCAGAAAGAAGTAAACAACAGAGTCATCAGGGAGTGCACAAACCCACCACAGTATCAAATGAACATTGCCTCAGGAGCCTCTGGATGTCATTCTGCTCCGTGGGGTACTAACTCCACATTGAGGAACTCCGGCTACGTACCAGCTCTTTGGAACTGTTGTGCACAGGGCACTACAGATGTCTGACTGGGGAGAAGAACATGTGAGACTTCGGTACGAAACAGCACGCACTACCTGCTCCCTGCTGCAGCTACCTTACACAGCCAGACTTAGGACAGTGTTGAAAAGACATGGCAGTGTTTGTTGAAAGGAAAAATACCTCATTTATTGGGGTCTTGGTGTAAGGTAATACCAACACAGAGAATCAAATCTTCCAAACAGGACAGTCACTGTTCAGTAGCAACAGCAGTCTCCGTTGCAGGGGTACTTGGCAGCAGTTCCTCCAGTTGAGTGAGCAGAGGCTCCTCAAACTACTTATTTTGCTCAGTTGTTTTAATCCAGCTGGTCATGGCCCTACATGATTACCCCAGCGCATGCATAAAGTATTGCTATGGATATATATTAACTACACACAAAATACCTCCTAAATATTTTAACTGTATATGAAAGACTATCCTATGTGGCCATTTATATAGGAACGGCATTGACTGACTATATGCGTATGTCTATTCACACATTTGTATGGAGGTCATTCTATTTTACTGAAGTTGCATGTATCATTTTTAACCTAATCCACTCCATTTACAGAAGGTTTACTTTCTTTCTTGTCTTAATATTATTACTTTTCTTTCTTTTCCTTGACTTCCAATTTAGAATTCATTTCTTATTAATTATTCAGAAATCCATTCAATATAGGTTTTGCTCTCTCCTCTCCAACCAATCTACAGCCACCAACTTCTCTGGGTTAAATTTATAACTTAGAAATTTCAAAGATTTCCTCATTTGATTGACAGCAGCATTTAAGGGGACATAACCATCTGTTTCGGTACTGTTCTATCCATACTTAAGTCTACGCCTTTGTTTTCTTCCCACTCTGTAGGCAAATACTCCAACTCTCTGGATTTTTTTTTAAATCATGAGGTGAGTCTATCTCAGTATCTCCTCTAAAAATAAAATATGTCTGATAAAGAATTCAATAATCAAGTAAAGTGGAAACTTTTCTTTGGGTATCCAACATTTTACAGAATGTCCTATCAGCAAAAAAAAAAAAAAAAATTTTTTTCACTTTGGCCCAATGAATATTTCCTCCTCTAATGGAACACAAGCACCTGCAAAAGCAATGAAGCAGGCTGTCCCTAGGCAATGGGTCACAAACTATCAAAGCAAGAACTTCAGTGCCAAGACACCCTCCTCTGAGTCACACACAGCAAAGCTGTCACACACAGTCCAGAATGATTCTCTTGACCCCTGGGATGCTGTGGAGAGGAATAATCTTACATCGGTAGGAGTTCCATATGACTACAGAAACCTTCCTATCAAAAAAGTCTTTGAAACTGGACAAGCCAGTTAAAACCATTATCTGAAAATTCCCAAACAGCCCTAATTTCTAACTGATATATATATATCCCACTAGTCAAAGATCACAACCATTATTTTTTAGAACAACCTGTTATTAGTGTAAAAATTAACAGCTCTAAGCACAAGGACAGTTTCACTGTTCTATGCATTTCTGTCCTAATTTAAACCAGATGTAAACAGAAAATCACAAAGTAATAAATACGAACAGATTTGGAATTTCAGTTTCATGCCTTAACTCAAGTCCAGTTACTCCATCAATGTCAAAGCTCAGAGAAATGGAGCAGATGTGTGATTAACTGCTGCCTACCATCACTAGCATCTGCAGCTTTCTAACAGAAACAGAAATCCAAATTTATACCAGGTCAACTCCTCTCTTCAATTGGTTTATCACATCCACTAACAAAATGACTCGAAGGGGTGCTGCAGAAGCTCAGGAGGAAATGTTTTCAGTGTGAAGTAAAGACATCAACCAAGTGTGCTGTACAGTCCATTTATGACACTGTGAGAATCATTTTCCAAACTGCAGACCGTATTTTGGAAAGCACTCTTCTCGCTTCTCCCTTGTGTGCATGACATAATGCGCTGTCTGACATATTTAGCCTTTTCCCCCCAGATGTCTGGCATATGGTCTATGTCTTCCTTAATGTATCACCCGCAGAACTCGTCGTGCTGTTCAGAAAAGCAGCAGTTTGCATAAATGAAATTTCTAAGTTACCGAGCCCAAATTCAGCATTCTGTCATAACTTCAAATAAACCACATAGCAACTGCTTTGGCAAATCAGAGCTGAGCCAGATGGTGACTAGCTTCTGCCTGCATCCTACTCAGTGCCTGAGAAAGAGGTAGAGAAAGGCAGGGCAAAAAAGCAGATACCAACTTCTGGAAGTGTACTAAGAAGTCTGTTTTCCTATCAGATTGCAGATATGCTGATAATAAAAAAAATAAATCAAAACAAAGAAAACAAAAACAAAACAAACAAAAAAAAACCACAAAAAACCCCACAACCATCAACCAAAAAAAACCAACCAAAAAACTAACAAAAAAACCCCACCCCACAATACTGCCAGAAAACATATTTTTAATTTTAAATCTTTTGATTATGTTTGTGCTTCTAGTTTTCCTTTCTGCTGTGACTGCATTACACTGAGAGAGTAACCTGAAAAGAGCAGCTATTTCAAAGCCAACTCATCCCACAAGCACATTTTGACATTTTACTCTCTGGCCTGAACTGCAGGCATATTATCCATCTACACCCAGACTGGGAAAGGCAGCAAAGGAAATTGTTCCACTATTTCCTCCCTGGTTTGGAAATCTTCAAGTTTTTTTAATTACAGAGACCAAGTCACTAACTCTCTGTGTCACATGTTCTTTCTACCTCTGCAGCTGTAACACAAGGTGCTGAATGCCTCGAGAATCAGCTTTGGAAATCCTTAATGCAGCAAAAGGATCTATCTGATAGCCCAGTAACTGATTCTTTTCTTACCAACAAAAAGTACAACGCAAATTGCTATTGGACCTGACTACAGAATCTATAGGGTTGTAAATCCACTGAAGTCAGTGAAAATGAGTTTCAAAGCAGTTTGCAAATATAAAAGGCAAGGTAGAATACCATATGATGTATTTAAGGACTTATTCATTCCTGAGCTTGCATAAAGGACCTTCGAGAAAGAGGATTTCAATGAAAAGCACAGTGAGGACAATGCAATTATTTTTCTGCTATGTATTGATCTGTTGGGAGTACCAGTTTTGTTTTAAAGAACTATTTGATCAGAAGCCAAAAGTCAGTTACAGCTAATATATTAAATCATCATACTCAGAGACTGCACATCAACAGTTTGGAAGTAAAAATCACATCATGCACTGACATAGCCAGGCCCACTGAAATTGTACTCATTACTGGGGAGGGGGAAACCCCATCCCAGCCACTAGATGGCTGTCAAAGCCCATCAGTCATCAGAGCAAGTGTCAAAGTTTATGCACAGTAAAGGTGTGCAAGGCACACCCTGCTTTGGGCATTTTATGCTGAGCTTGTTTTCCGTTCAAATAAATTCCTCTCAAGGTTAATTTCACTCCTCAATAAGCCAACAACAGGGCAAGTTTTTTAAAAGACCACATACGAAAGCATTTCAATCTTGCACCACCAGATATACATCCTTTTGAAAGCAACACCTGGAAATTCACTGCTGCTTGGTTTGCTGTTTAAAGTTACTCCACATTACTGTACCCTTCTTGCTTTCATTGACTTCTGGTTGGCGTCTTGCACATGAATCAGCAAAGCAAGGCCTGGGCACAGAACCAGGT
>VFFE01007789.1:1166274-1283655 GCA_008921705.1 Burhinus oedicnemus | reverse complement strand
GGGGGGTTGTGTGTGGAGGGGGGAGGAACACTGTGTCTTGAGCAAAAAATATTTTAAAAGAAAAAGGTAAGATGAGGGAGAAAAGAAAGATTACTCCACACGTACAGACAGGGAGGCTTGATGAAGCTGTCATACTAAGGTCTTATTTTTCCTTGCAGAAATGTCTCCAAAGCTGCAAACTATACTCTCCTGTTACCTGTCTCCACTTATAGACAACCTAATATGGAAGCAGTCAACCACCATTACCTCAGCTGAGGAGATGGCAGGCATACAACGGAAGGGAATACATCTCTCAACGCCCTACTTGGGGAAAAAATGGCACTAGCAAAACTTGCAGATATATAGGTTTTCCGCAGACATTAACAACTTTGGTTCGTAGATGAAACAGTAAAGGAAAGAAAAGGATTTGACACCAAAGCAGCTCTGTTTCATCGCATTTTTACTAGTCTTACCAATGCAATAATTAAAGGAGCCTAAAGGCTGATAGACCTACAGCAGTAGAGAACACAGCCTAACAAAGGCAGAAAAGACAATGACTGGTATTGAAAGCCCAGTCTGCCAGTTTTATGCTTTATTCTGCCAAGAGGGACCTCCTGATGCCTACTGTAACCAAACCCCAATGCTTTTACATTGCTTTACATAAAAAGACTGGAACAAAAGAGGTAGGGTTATTTAATAAAAAAGGGTTAGAAACAAAACAGCTCGTGCAGGTAGCTTCTCATCCTCTCTTTGTCATCCTGATGCTAGTTTGTGAAAAGTGTAAGGAAATATAAGGTTACATAGATACAGTGCTTTTTAAGTTTCAAAAAAATTCTGGAATAGGAAAAGCTGAGTTTCAAGTTATGAATTACAAAATTTAATCCTGCTGACTCACAAAGCAGAGGTGCAGAAGTAAATCAAAGTGAAAGATGATACGTGCTAACAACCATTTTGCAGATGTACTGTTGTGCATGTGCAGAGACTGCCAAGAGAGGGACAAGAGAAGCTTGCTGTTAATAATCTTTGATTGTCAGCCTGTTGTAACAATAATGTAGGGCTTGATCCAGTTCCCATTAAAATCAATGGAAAAAGCCTCTCATTTACTCCAATAAGAATAGACATCTGTTTTGTTTATCTTTTGATAACTTTTTCTTGAGTATAAAGTATTATCCAAATTACTGTGCCATGCAAATTATAATGTAAACATTAATTATGTTAAAAATCAGGTACTTTTCAGGAGTGCTGATAAAAATAAAACCTATTTTGCATTTGTTGCACAGAAACAATTCTTATTAATAGTGGTTAACACACACAGTTTACAGAAGTACTCTACAGTTACATACATGAGGATGAACCTGGAATCCCTTACTAATACAAGTCTGAATCAATTCACAATTCACTTAATATGAAATATTTGATTATCAAAATGAAATCAAATTTGTATTCGGACATTTCCATTCAGGATACATCATATATCTCAGTGAACTTCAGAAAACAGCTACGCTACAACAATGCAATTAAATCCAAATTACTCGGCATTCTCTTGGTAACACCAACCTCTAACAAGGTCTGTACCACATTGTTAATTCACTAAAGGTTACAGAAGATTAATGTTCTCTCGGTGGCTTCAAATTCAGTTTAAGTCTCCCTGCATAGCCAAGAGAATAAGCGACGAATGACACACACAGATTCACCACGAGTATCATCCAGAGGATTTATTCATTACAGGACTGTCTAAAAGAATAACTAGCACAGACATTCATTGATCTAAAATAAGATGACTTTCACAGTCTGTGGCTCTGTGTTTTATGCCAGCTGAAGGTTTGGATGAACATTTCATTTTGCATTTCCCCTATGGTTTCCTGAGGAAATAAGGCTTATGTGATCCTGCTGGCCGCACTGCGACATCTGTGTCCCCAAGACCATTTGATTCCAGTGGCTGATTTGAGCCAGGTTTGACAGAGACCTTGTGAGAGACCAGGTCACTAAGATAATTGTGCTCCTGCAAATTTTGTGAACGTACACAGTTAGGAAGAGAAGGGTGTTCCAAGTTAGTGCCCCACCAAGGCTCCCTTGTAAAACAAGTGGATAATAACAAATCCCTTTCATTATACTTCTGGGAATGCGCACAGGCACACAGTTTAAAACACAAACCTGTAGGAAACCAGGTTTCTTCAGAGCTGTTTCTCAGGAAAAAAGGTGGGTTTTTTTAATGCATCCTGCAGAGTACCTGCTTAAAAAAACCCTAGAGGATAATTTGCAAAGCTGACAATAAGTAAGTGTTTTTAAAAGCATTCCACAGATTAAAAGACCCTGAATGGTCTTAATTCCAAACGAGTTTTCAAGGTGATTGAGGGAGTCAACCCTCTAGACAAGGAGCTGCAACTCTTTGTGCTTTGTTTCAGAAGCAGAAAAGTCCCAGGGTGTTCTAAACGATGTAGGTAATTTTAAAACATGTATTTTAGCACTGGAAAATTACAGACTCAACTGTTTTTCCTGCAGAGTCCACAAATAACATTAGGTATGAATAAATACTTCTAAGTATCAAGGTGCAAGTCAGCTCCCAAGCAGAGAATTAACTGTTGGAATTGCTATAGCGGTTAACCAACGCCTTGCTAAAGACATACACTTTGCAGCTGGCCAGTCACTTCTGGCTGGCACTAAGGGGAGCGAGTTCACCCACTGAGATTCATCAACCAAGAAAATCCAGCCTCCAAGCTCTAAACAGTCCAGAGGCAGAAAACAACAGCAAAACACTATACCCTGACTCGGGAGAAGAGGTAATCTCCCAGGTAAAGGGCTCTCTGAGTGTGATCTAGCAACTGGGTTTTATCTCTTCCAGAAAATTGTGCCAAAATAAGTAATTCTGTTTTCCCCTCAGCATTGTAATTCCAGATTTGGCCAAACAGGGAAAACTGAAACTATGCTTAGTGTACAGTTAGACTCCTCTGAATGAATTTTAAATTAACATCCAAATTATACAACTGCTTCTCCACTGTTTCCTTAACTGGGTGGAAACAATACTACCCTACATTTGATTTGGTAGTCCGTATTTCTCCAACTCACAGCTTCATGTATTTATGTCTCCATCAGTACGAACAGGAGTTTTGCTTGCCTTTTTACGGATAGATTTCCAACACAGAACAATGTTTTTATTACAAGACTCAACACACGCTGGATACAAAGGCAGAATATACTGGGATCCCTTCCAGTAAAAGGATTTCTCTTGCTGGTCCCACAGCACTATCCAGTGTTTATTATACTGTTCAATTCCTAAGAGCATTTGATGATGTTGTATCTGCATATTAACCTCACTGTTCCCAAGCTACTGAACAAGACTTAACCCTTCTAAACACCCCGTCTTACGCTACGGACAGGGCAGGGAACTGCGCAGCAGCGACACTTTGCTGAAAGATTGGTCAGGCTGGTCCTTTTCTGTTGGTTACTCCAGTCTTGGATCTGCATACTTTGAAAGTACTTAGTTAAACTAAGTTACTAGAGTTATCCCGTGAATAAGGTTGGATGCAAACATGTTCTTACTTTCTTTTTCTCTGTTTTTACTTTGGTTCACAAGTAGGATGGCTGGACAGGTTGCTGGGTGCCCGTAGGAGAACAGGGCGAAGGAGGGAGTTTGAAGAGCCTGATCTGCCAGCAGTGCTTATACAAATACTCTCAGATGACAGGAATCAAGCCTCAAGCATACAGTGGGAAATAAAATTACTTCCAAATGTCTAAGGCTGCACCTAGATGGTAACAGGGAGGCACTCAGGGCATGCCTGAGAAAACACTGTCGCAGATTTCAGCAGTTGGAGCGAATCAGGCAAAAGCTGCAGTCTGTCGCAAGGTGCCTGGTCTCTGCTGGAGCCCACGGGGCCACAAATGCCCTGCTTGGACTTGGTCATTCAAGGCAGTTACAGTGAAGCCAGTTCAACTATAGCTGCCTGCACCACACTTTTCCTCCTGACTCAGGACAGACAAGCCCTTATTATTGCTTATCATGGCCAATTATTACGTTTTATTATTTCAAAAGAGGCTTGAGGCAATAGGCATCACTTGTTTTTCTAAGCAAAGTGCTGGAGCACATTCTTGACTCTGGGATGACACTTTTAAGTGGAATCACTTTCATTTGCATGAAGACAGGCTGGTCCCACAGAAACAGCAGATTGGTTTGGTGGGGAGCTTGCAATGAGAACATGCTGCAATAACGTTTCAGTCAGCGGAGGCAGAACGGGGCCAGGGCTCAGCACTGCTGAACGCTCACAAGTTAGGCAACACAGGCATTGTCTTTAGAATTAAAACAGAATTAAAACTGCAATTAGCACATTTCCTAAAGTGTAAGAGGCTTCATTCTGGAAGCAAACATGCCCCGACAGTGGGAATTCTGCCCAACCTGCTGCTACTACAAATTAAAGCAAATCTTATCAGGACATAAGGAACTGTGCCTAATGTATTTAAACCTAAGTCTAAAATAGCAAGATTACAATGAAAATGTAATATTCTTCTACTGTCTACTTTGGCTCACTGTTCTGGAATCCATGAATGTTTGATTTTGGCCTTTCCAAAATCCAGTCTTGGACTGCTGTGCATCAGTAAAAAATAATGCATTTTGGCTGTGAAGAAAATTCTCTCAGCTGCTTCCTGTGCCAGTATCAGCGAAACAGAGTTTCCACTCACAGTACATTTGGATTGCTGTAGTAAATCTATCGGCGATTCACGAGAAGCCATCTTGGTTCTCCAGCGAGCCAGAAACCGATTGCCCAAGCAACAAGCCGTGCAGGGTAAGATTACACTGTGTCAGCCACATTCTGAAATCACCATTTCTTGTTGGTCCCAGCACTGACCCTTGAGGAATGTCAATTATCTAGTCAGCAGCTGGACTCTGAACTGCCAACCATTACTCTTTGAACTTGATAGCCCCACCAGGTTTTCATTCATCTTGTTTCTACTCATTCAGTCTCATACTGCATATGGGACTGACTACTTCCCCAATCTGCCTATGGATGCTATGGGACATAGCATCAAAAGCCTTGCTAAACTAAAGATAAGCAGCATCCACTGCTCTTCCTTTGTGCACCAAGCCAATTATCTCACTGTAGAAGGCAATCAGATTTAACCAATTCAATGGCAAAGGGAAAATTGGTTAAAGAGATAGCCCCTAACTGCAGTTTGATCTTCTCTCCACCCACCTACCCAAACTCTTCCAAGTTCCATTGTTCTAGTTTCACATATTCTATAATACTCAAAGTCTAACTGATAAAATAACCACGCACTGCAAAAGAACTGGCTTGCCTTCCTTGTTTTGTAGGATTTAGCTCCTTCGAAGACAGACAAAACGTGTACGGATGTCTTTTCTTATTACATCTAAGAGAAACACACTTGCTGCTGCCCAAACATCCTCATTCTTTGAAGCTATACACATCAAAGTTCAATAGAAACCTATCATTACACATTGCCTTTTCCACAAAGCTTTTCTACATTGTGGTTTGCAAAGTGGACTCATGTAATCCCCTAAATACATCCTTGCTGGCTAATATCACCCTCTTTCTCAACTAAAAATAAAGATTTGTAATTAGTAAGAAAATTCAATTCCATAATTAAAAATCCTTGCATTCCAACAGGCTCAGCATTTCAAACTGAAGCAAAAACTACCCAGCGTTTGGGTGGAGTGGAAGGTATGGCTGGAAAGTGATACCCATAATATGCTGTTTGCACAGCAAAGCTATTCATTTGCTGAAACTCCAGGCCTGTGAGAAATTAAAAAAGAAGAATGGTAAGCAAGAAAAGTCTGCAAAAATTCCAGGAACAAAGCCTCTGTTTCTTTTCTGCTACCATTACCTTTACCACAGTTCAGACAGTTCAGTCAGCAACTTCTGGTTTCAAGATGACACGGAACAGGCTTTGGCAGCCCTCAGGGCATCCTAGCTGTTTTCTGCACAGCATCAGGGATGAAGGTTATAAAGGAGCAGCCTGGTTTTAAGTGTAATCTGAAGTCAGTCACATGTGTGTGCGTGAGGAAGACGAAGTGATTTAGGTGCATTTCATGCCCAAGACAGCGTTTAACTTCTACACACTTTTATTACTTACAGATACAGGAGCAATAAGCAGTTTCCTTCTTTCAGTGCATAAATATCAGTAAGTAACAAGTGAGTAGAGCTCAGTTCATTTCAATAAAGTTTAGGGATGAAAAAATCCTTGAGACAATATCAAAGCAAGACAATTAGCTCTGGTCAAGAATTTTTCTTTTTTTTTTTTTTTAAACACTGGATTACTGAAATACCAAGGAAGGCGCTTTTATTAGATACATCCACTTGAAAACCTTTCCTTTCATTTTCAGGATGTTTGAAATTCACTATTTCAGTCAAGAAAACACTGGGCTTTGCTAGAGGGAGCTTTATACCAAAAAAGCCCTGCAAAAAACATCAATGTCAAGCTGAAGAAAAATGTTTTCATTGACCTGACCCAATTCTATCTTTGTCATCATTACTGAGTCATGAGACCTCTTCAAGGTTGCCTCAACTAATCCAGACTGGCTAGGGAAAACCCAGATATTTATAAGCAGCTTCCTCTCTAGCACAGGCTGATGGTGGCATACTGCAACGGGAAGGTGTCTTCAGGTAGAATCTCACATTTTCAGACCAACATACTTTAATTCCTATTAGAAGAAGAATAGAGCTAGGTCAGGGGAAGAATATCCTTACTCCATCTTCAGAGTGTTGCATAACTTCATAGCTATGCATACTTTGATAGGACAAGCGGCTTCAAACTAGAAGAGGGGAGATTTAGATTAGAACTCAGGAAGAAATTCTTTACTGTGCAGGGTGGTGAGGCACTGGAACAGGTTGCCCAGGGAAGCTGTGGAGGCCCCATCCCTGGAAGTGTTCAAGGCCAGGCTGGATGAGGCTTTGAGCAATCTGGTCTAGCGGAAGGTGTCCTTGCCCATGGCAAGGGGGTTGGAACTAGATGATCTTTAAGGTCCCTTCCAACCTAAACCATTCTATGATTCATTACATTTAAGAAGGAAGTTTAAACAAAACCCAGTTTCTTATTTTGCCTTTATGCAACAGTGGGAAATAGTAACATTAACCTTGTTAATGTTAATAAGGCATTAATGTTAATAAGGCATTGTAAGAAAAATCCAGTGTGAAAGAAGAATTAGAGGTATCTTTGCCTATCTGGAGACTCTCTGTTACTGCATTATGCATTTGAATAAAGTTACATATTTTTATTTCAATTTGATTTTTAACTTGGCTTTGGTATTGTCCCAGTTCTCAGTCCATACTTATTAAAAATGAGCATAAAAAAAACCTGCCGAATGTTAAAAAAAAAAAGTCAGCAAAGAAGAAATTCTATCCACCCTGTCATTTAGATGCATAACGTTGATAAATGTTTAAAAAGATACATACCAGCCATTACTTTGCTCTCCTGCAGGATTACGATTTCTGGGACAGAGGAAATTAAAGGCTTTCCTGCAGACTCTCCTGCTCTTATTCACTGGATAGCCTTCCATACTTCAGGGATGAAGCATTATGAAATATTGTCAGGCAAATAGTCCATACTAAAAAGGTTTTGAATGAATTAAAATTCAAGTAGGGATGCGTAATTTAAAACAAACCAGCCGTCATCACCTCCAGCTACTCTTTGCTTTGAACTTAATCTACTTTCTATTTCCCTTAGTTCCTCCTTTCAAAACTACTTTATAATTTTTCAGATCTTTTTAATTTTATCCTACTATTGTTTCTTTGATATAAGCCTTTAAAAGCCCAAGAAGGCAGCATCCAAGTTACAAGACCATTTTTTTCCGAAGCAAAGCTCTACAAATACGGACATCTTTTTGCACCAGTTAACTCTCACAGTAGAGTTAGGAGCTGCAATGAGGTGCATGCAAATGCATAAAATACAGAAACGCTCTTTATTTTCCCTTTTGTAAAAGAATGAAAATCTGTGTGGGGTTCAGAGAAACATCCATGCTTAAGAGATGCAACTTAGATACTAAACACGAGATACCCTGAATTATTCCCTAAAAGTTATGTGGGCACTGTAGTGTGGCTATGCCCCATTGCTGGTGTAAATACTCAGTCTTTTATTGCACTCAGAAATCTGTATTAACAACACAGGGAACCCTGACTTACAATTGGGCTCTTATGTGACCAAACCTGGTTTGGTCTTTGAAGTGGAAATCACCAACTGGAAGCCAGGAATCCTGCCTATCACCTTCAACTCAGTTTAACAGTGAAAATGCGTGTCCTAGTTTTCCCATCTCCAAAATTACATGATAGAGTACATACCCAGCTGAAAAAAAAAAAAGGACTGCCTTTTTTTATTATTACTTAGTCTTCTGTGCTATTAAATTATAAGCTTTTGCAGATAGAGCCACTGGCATCAAAAGACACCCACTGTCAGTGGGCTTTAATCCCTTGCAAACCATTATTTTGTCACATTTAGAGGCACCAAAATGTCATGATACATCACACCACTTCAGCTCCTTATAAACACCTTTCAGTATTTTTTTTTTTCTCTTTAATGCAGTAGATTGTTAGAACTGACTGTGGTACATGACATGCATCACCAATCACTTCTTTCACACAGTATTTAAGACCACAGTATAAGCAACAAATAACAACAGCACAAATACTTCTTTCAATGTTACAGTTTAGGACTCTTCATAAAGGACCTGAAGGTCCTCTTTAGGGCCCTGTGGGCTCTGCTTGAACAGGGAATTATCACAAGTTTTGCATTTAAACAATATTCTGTGATTGAAGAAGCAGTTTGGCATACAAACGTGATAGAAGTCCATTCACCAGCTCTCTGCTATTTTCAATGTGGCTCCCTGGAGAAGCTTAAATACTGTTTTGCTTAGTTCAGATAAACTCCAGCTTACCATAAGCTCACCTGAGCTCTTCAAGGTCTTACTTTTCCTCAAAGAGCACCTTAATTTCATATCTTTTTATGTTCCTATGTAATTCCATTTTCTGAACCACAAAACTCTTCCACTTCATCTTCTTCCTCCAAACCCAAAATTCCTCCTCTGAAACTGTTGTCTTTTCCTAAGAAAAAAACATATCTTTCCTTTACTTCCACGATGTTACATATCTTTGAGTGTTACATCAAGAAGATACCTTAACATTGCAATTTCCTGTTCAAGAACTACTCAATAAAATTTTGTAAGCATCAGTAACTCAGTAAGTAATCCACAATACCTCATCCTATTAGAAAAAAAGAAAATCATTGCCACTCAACAATTTAGGAATATATAACCATTTGCGATTTTTTTTACCATCAGTTCAGAAATAGGAATTCAGTTCAGCAAAGTACTATATATGTTGGAACACGCTCTTGGTAACAACAGTAAAGTCTGATGTTATGATCAAGAGGACAAGAATGACATCATTAGTTTGGTTCTTCAAAGCCTGTAAGATAGTTATGTCCAAGTCCTTTCAGAGGTGGCTTTATTGCCCAAGTCACTACTCCCATTTCTTTGTTAAAGACGACCAGAATGTCTATGTACAAATTAACATGTTTTGTTCTACCCACCTACTGAAATTCAGTTAATGAGTTTTGGATGTTATACGTCATTACAATTATCAAGAGCATTACCAAAGATACTCATATTTTACACTTGAAGAAAAAGGCTGGAAGTATGGTGTTGCATTCTCAGCTGATTCAGAGAGTCACAGTTCTGAAAAAATCACTAGCTGTCAGTAAACTGGATCTTCTCCAGTTTATGCCAGCTAAAGATTTGTACTTTCAGTCCCTCAATCAACATCTGTTTTTTAAGTAGATATCTATCATTCTGTTCTAAGAAAGTTCCCAGAGGATTAGAAATAGCTGGCACCTGTCCACAAAGTACACCAGAGTTTTGTGCTAATTTCCAGAACGCAGCATCCTATTGCTAAATTTATTCACACTAGTGAAAAAACGTAATATTGCCACAGTGAAAAAATGTAATATTGCCACTGTCCTTCCTCACTAACTCCTTGACTACCAGTCATCTGCTAATGCAGCTACTCCAAAAAACCTTTCGTGCAAATAAGGCCAAATATGATATCACTATATTATTTTTCAAATATCATTAATCCTACCAAGCTAGCAGGCTTGTACCTAGAATCAAATCCATTAACGGCTTGTTAACATGATATAATTTTTCTAAAATAAAATACATTGCAGGAAAGAAGGAGTGATTACTTCAGACATTAAAGATGCACACTAGTGCTTTTTTCAGACAGACAGAGTGCCCTCAGGGATGAGAGTCCAGTAGTGGACCTACAATGCAGGAGCCACACGACTGAGCTGCACATACGGAGAGGCAAGATATGAACAACAAGCCAGACTCTATCGTACGTGCAGTGAGACCAAGCTCTGTAACTCATGCCAGGCAGAATCGTCATGCATGTGTGCTGCACCCAGACCTTCCAAATACTCGATGAAAGTCCAGTGCTCAAGAGCAGCTTTCTAAGTGTCTTCAAGTATAACGTAACTTCTGCCTTAAAGAAAACAGTGATCTAAAAGTGAACTGCTAACACACCAATGCACATCTCGGTAGAGTGCTTTGCTGACTGACTCTTCAAAAATTCACGTGAGAGTTCAGACTTTCAGTAATGTTGCAAAATATACTAGATGCATGTAATAAAACAAATTCATTTTATACTCCTAGTCCACCCACAAGACTTTTTTCATACCTTCAGCAGGCCTTCAGCACTGAGTTGGCAACACAGTATGAATTAATTCTTCTCCACTTTTATTCACCATTCAAAGTTTAAAGCAAAACCCTCCAAGGCTTACGATCGCCTAACATCTGTCTATTGTTACGAATCAGACTATTACATGTGACACAGACAACAGACAGAATTGCATTAAATGAGCAAAAGAGAAAACCAGACAAATTTTCACAGACTAAATATAAATAACCTCACCCGTACTTTGTGTGAACAGGTCCAGTTGCACTGAAGTTAATGGATCAACATCATCACTGACAGACTCTCCCACCGTTTACAACCACTCTTCAGCAGTCATCTGCTGCACCATTTTTTAAACAAGTGGACATGTAACAATTTTAAGAGCTGCAGAATGAGATGCATGTCTAAGTCTGGTCCTCTGTGTTGTATCCCTGAAGAAATACCAAAACTGATGAACTTGGAGACTATAAAAAGGAATATAGCTTTTTGTCTCTGGCAATGAAATATGCATAAATTGATATATTAACTGCATGGTATCAAAAGGGAAAACTATCCTCCAGAGAGCTCATTCTTATCATGTCCATAACTGCACTCCTGTATTATGTTACAGACACTGAAGAAGAGAGCAAAATATTTTCATAGTGATAAGTTTGACAAGAAAATAACCACCTTATTGGAAACAGATGGTTTACACTGCTATGCTATAGATAAAGTTGTGTCAGCGTTTCCATAAAAGGCCTCCCTGTTTCCAGCAGTTTTCAAGCTGGCAGGCAACGTTTCTACATCAACTAACAAGATACAATCCCAGGAGTAGCCTGGAAAAATTGGGGAAAAAGTCATTCTTGAGCTAACATTGGAAAAGGGAGAGGGAGGCGTTTGTGAGGGCAGACTGACAGAAAGCGGTAGTATCCCAGCAGTTCGCTGATTTCTACCAGAAAAGAGTCACTATGCAAGGTCGTAACTCAGTCTGCTTCTGTGATGTTCATGGCAAAACTGCAGTGATTTCACTGATGCAGGATCATAACACAGGTCATCTCTGTCATATATGCATAAGTGCTCTGTCATACATGTACAAATACGCATGTACTATGTATTTTTACGAACAGTTGTAAACCAAGGATAAGACCTGTAGGAAACTGAAAATAACACAAATAGCGATTTGTAATAGATGGAAAAGACTAGGTCCTAGAAAATGAAATAAAATAAAATAAATCTTTGTCTAATGGATGAGCCGTCACAGATTTCATTACTGCTGAAACAAACCCCAAATTAACAGACAACATTCAGATACATTTCAGATAACATTCGTTCAGCTTTGTCTTTCCCAAGACCATTTAACTGCTTTGATCTAGAACTGATGATTATCTAGGATAATTTAATACATGTATGCTAACTGTATCTAGTGAAAATGATGAATTTTTTTAAGTCTTGTGTAAAAAGTAGATGTAACAATACTTCTCTTACCATACAGTTCCAGACGCAACACAGAATTTAACGCTATAGTTTAGACCCCTCTAATTTAACAATCACAAAAACATTTTTTAGCTTGATTAAATTTGGATCAGGCTCTCCTTTGTACGCTTACACAACTCACTTCACATTGACTAGCTCTCTGTTCTTGTGCTAGAAACTTTGGGGTATTCAAGTTTCCTCCTATATTTAAACCACAGACCCTTTCTTGAAATGGAATTTGCTCTCTGCTTGACAGGGGACTTTTTCACAGGGTTTATTTGTGGTTGGTGGGGTGTTTTCATTTTTTTACTGTTGTGGAAGGCACTGAAAATGAATAATAAACTAAACACTGTCAACGTGACAGATTAAATTTGTATCAGATGCTGTGAGCTACTGCAGTTACTCTCATACATAAAATATGAGAATGTACAGAATGCAACAAAGGTTACACCCACCTAAAGCTAGGTAATAGCTTTATATATATAAATATTATATATATAATATTAAATATATTATATAAATATTTATATAGACAGATATAAAATTAGATCTGATAAGTGTCTGGGAAATCCCCCAAAGAGGGAACAAGTTTTAGAAACTTGAGGACTGTTGCTTTGTTTTTGAGTGAATGAGTAATCAAGCTGAGTGTTGAGCTCTGTGGCATTTTGGCAGGGGTGCATCCTCTGTACAACTCAGTACAAGTAAGTGTGAACACAAGGAACTGATACAAATTTGTGTTTACTTTGGGGCACAGGGTGAATCTTCCCTGTTGATATACTGGAGGACAAATGGGGAGAAGTTTACTTCCAAGATGAGATGCACCCCACTGTGCACAGCTGATAAACTGCTATATTACATAGAAATCACTACGATTTGATTTTAACACAATACTCATCCATTTAGAAATCCAGTAATTGAAAACTACTGTGGAGTATATTTTGCAGTTTTTTGTGATTTAATTTTCTTCTACCAGGAGCAAATAGATGAGGTGAAAATGTGCCTTTCTTCAACATCAGGAGTAAGTCTGACCTAGTGCTAAAAATATATTATGCCAAAAGAGAGACTATTCCTTGGGCTAAAAATGTATTATGCCAAAAGAGAGACTATTCCTTGGGCACTACAAAGTATACCTTCATTTTTTTTAAATTATCTAGTCATATTTCAAAAGACTGTGATTCGACAGACTTTTATCAACAAGGTTTGGGAATGCAAAATATCCTTTCAGTGTATTACAAGAACAGTATGAGTTACATAGTTTCAAGGCTGACCCACATAGCAGGGTTCTGCATGTTTAGCTGCAACATTTTAACAAGCAGAAAGCTATAAATAAATAGTGTTCAGAAGCAAACATCACTTTGAGGCACTCCTTGGATATCAACACTTGAAGAATATTAACAGCCTTGTTGTTTCAGGGCCCCTTACACTCTTGATATTAAGCAGAGCAGTGTAGTTCACACTCAATACAGTCTATAATTCAAATATGACAACTTACAAAAGCACGTAGCTCAGAGATTGCTTGTTGTACTTTATAGAATCTTTCCAAGAAATCAGAAAAGCAACCGCCGAGTGAGATACAGTTGTGGCATTAATAAGGGAGCAATAATAAATAAATAAGAAAAGTCAATTCTAAAAAAATAGTCTTGTGTATCTGCTGAGTATCTGGCCATTGAAATTAGTTAAAAATCTTAATATTCTTCAATTTTGAATGCAAAACTCAGAAATACCTCCACTCGTTAGTTTCTATTTGTTCATTAGGAAAATACACAATCTCTGAATGCAAAAAAGATTATTTCGTGGAGATGGTTGCAAATGATCAAACTGAAATTATTACACTGTAAAATCATTCTTAGACACTGGCATTTATTGATTCTGCTATACAACCTGCCACATTGATTAAAAGCTTTGGTTTGGTATTATATCAGCTCTGTACACTATTAGAAATAACCGTAGCAACCATGTTCCATAGAATCATAGAATAGTTTGGGTTGGAAGGGACCTTTAAAGGTCATCTAGTCCTTGTTCTCCACAATGACTATACAGCATTTTGTAGCTACATTTCAAGATCTAATTCAAATGATATTTCAGTTAATGGTGTTAACCTAATCTTTTCTTAATTATTATGTCAGTTGGCCGCACACTACTCATTTTTAAAGAAACAGTATTAAATACGTAATTAAAACTCAGCATACTGATTAGATTCTCAACATATTAAATCATTTGTCTCAAAACCAATTTCAGTCCTCTACAATTTCTGAGTTGGTTTGCTTATTAAACTTAAGTAAACACTTCTGTGTATTGCATTTACAATTTAATGTAATTTACTTGAGATGTGAAACTCCTACAAATCTGCTGGAGGACTTGTTTGCGCCATTGGAAGTTACATTCATTGCACGCAATTAGAGCCAAGAAACAGGTTACAAAAATGACAGAAGGCAGGAGCAGAGGTAGATCTCTTGTGTGAGACCTGCGCCTTCATGTCTCAGAGCACTCAGTTTAGCAGCAGTTCCAGGACTCTTACATGGGCAAAGTTATTTGTAATAGAGGTGACGTCTGTACACGAAAACAAACAAACAAAAAAAGCCTAAAAAAAAACCCAGTCTGACCACCATTACAGATAGAGCCCTCTTCCCACACCCAGCTATGCATCACTGAAGGACATCCACTAAATCTCACTGAAACTAACTGGGATCCTCTCATCCTCTGTAAGAGGCATTGCAACCGGCGAAGCTGTAATGGGGTCAGCTCCGCTTCCCAAGCCAATATTATGGAATAACCAAATTATAGTCAGCCTTCAAAAAAACACCACCACCACTAAGACAAGATTTCTAGTACATATGAATATCGATATAGTGTAACAATTTTCAAATTCTAAGTAACAGAAATCACTGTTGCCTTTTAATGATTTTATTAAGGCACATAAGAATAGTAAAGCTCACGTCATGGTAGGAGTGGAACAGTGGGTAACAGAGATGATACATTTCAATATACATCTTTTTAAATACTGATCAAATGCTGAGGTTCCAAGACTTCAAACAACATGCAAACAGACTAGACATATTAGATCCCACAAAACATACCAGACCACACTGACATTATCAAGAAGCACCGATGAGAGCCAAATGTCCACAAGAACCTTACCTGTGTCTGAGAGACTGCATTTTCCAGTTAGATAGATGAGGAGCCATCAAAAAACTAAAAGGTACTTTAACAATTCTCAAGAAACCAGAAGAATGAGGCACACTGAGTTTTTTAATAATGATGTAATCAATAAAAACATTATTCGGTCAAACACAGAGTACTGGGCTCAAGGGTAAAGTGGTGAGAATGAATGAAGTGTGATATGAAGGAAGTGTGATATACAGAGGGCCAGTGAATAGATGGTCTAACAATCAGTTTCACCTCCAAAAACAAGAATCCAGTGAATAATCTTTCACAAACTTAACAAGGTCCTACCAAAATTATTACTATATATATATATATCCATATTTACATTTGGACAATATGATTTAGTTATTTTTATTCCAAACTATATAATTTTTATAGGGATCTGTATTGGTGCTATGGAATAAGTAGTTCACTTAAATACTTCAGAAGAATTATTCTTTAAATACTGGAGAAAAATTCTAGGGTGAAATCTATGGCTTGCAGATGAACATCAAACTGCCTTCTTCATAGTGGTGAAATTCCCGCTTCAAGACAGACCGACCACTTACGTTTAAAAGGGGTAAATACACAAGGACTCTCCCGTTTTTTTGCATTCAGTGTGTATGCCCTATATATTTATTACCATATATAGAACTGGGCAAAGTTTATTCCACGTTTGCCTTCTGAAACCCCTGCCTCATCCTGAACTCAATATATATAGCACAGCCTTTGATATTGAGCAGTCTTTCAAATAGTGTGGGAGTCAGCATGTTGTCATGCTCCTTTCAACGTGCGAGAACTTTACAGTCTCCACAAAGAGGGAAACTATTTTAATTCAGCACCAGAGATTCCACCTCAGATAATAACACAAGGAAGCAAAATGTCACTAAATGACAATACTGTCAGAACACATCCTCCAAGATCTGAAATCGAGGTAAGGTTTGAGGACATGACAGGGTGTTGAAAAAAGCCGCCAATGACATTTCTATGCATTTTCATAACTTGTAATTTCTATTAATTTCTCAGCACACAGGACACTACGGGATACCTAACTTGAACATAATTCACAGTGGCTAGCAAAGCAGTCCTAAACAATAAATTCTCATCTCCTGATGAGTCAGCAGAGAGCAGAGGAGGAGACTACTTTAAGGACTGTAGAAGAAGGTTCTGCCTGGTCAGGCAGATGGAGTTTCCCCATGGATACCTTCAAACACAGCTGCACTATGCTTGTGATCCTGGGGGCAGTTCAAGCGTGGATCCTACACCAAGGCCAGAATGGCACAGGGCCAGCAGGGTGCTGAGCCCTGCACTACAGCACGCCACCAGGAGCTGCTGAAGCTGGCCGTCACTCTGGGAACTGCTGGATGCCTGCACCAATGGAGCAGTTTGAAGAGTCAGCTCATTAAGCTTTATGAATTAACTAGTTTTTGATGACTAAATTAGACTGATTACTTCCCCTCCCCCTCCATGTTTATTGCCACTTCCGTAAGTAAATTCTTCCTTATATGCAAACTGGCTATTTTCAAGAAAATTTATATTTATTAGACTATGTGTCACCATATGCTTTGCAGGATATCTTAATCTCAAAAGTGTGAGTTAATAGAACTCTGAAACACAGAGGTACCCAGAAATCTGTTTTCAAAAAATCCAGAAACCAAAACATTGTCCTGTGGTTACTAAGACGCATCGGAAACATTACATCTCACAAAGCAGTCCGAAAGAAACTTCACGAGAATGAGAGACAGATAACTAATGGCTTTTCCAATACAAAAGAAAGCCCCAAATTGCCCTCTAAATTGCTCTGCTGTTGCCTGTGCTGAAATAACAGATGATTCCATTTCCAAACCAAACTATAAAATCTGGCTTAATTATTCTTCAATGATTCTGTCACGCTCCATGAAGATCTGTTCTGAAAGCTTTAAAACTAAAACTGAATCCTCTAACAAAGTATTTCTGAGAAGTAACTAAGCTTTGTTTAAAATAGAATAATTGTGTTTGTTTAAGGTAAGATTAGCTCAATTTACAGCATGATTAGACTTCTATTCAATTCAATTATTGAAGATATATTTTTTGGCTCTCAAACACCCACTGGGTCAAAAGCCACCGTACAGCTATTGTTTCATTTTCCTTCAGTGAATGACTAGTAAACCTCTGACCAATACCTCCAATAAGCACTTTCACATGAATTTCCATGCTCATAGAAAGCCTGCCAATCTCAAGACACAAAAGAGCTTCTGTGCCACATTTTATATCTATTTTTATATCATAGGAGCTCATTTTTCTAGGCTCTAAGTGGTAGTTTCCTGCCAGATCCACCCACTCATACTGCAGCTTCTCATGGTGAACACTTCAAAACATCCAGAGTAGTAATTATGGTTTAACAAATATCAACGCTCTCTACCTAAGAAAACCATTGATGTAAGTTTTGCAACCTAAAGTTCTAGCACATGATCCATTTTCTGCTTCTACATCAGCTGTTCATAACAACATACACGAAGGGACGCCTCTGCAGACCATTACTGCTGCTCAGTCTTGCATTTTCTCTTTTAAATTAAGATAATTCCTTGTAACGGCATATTGCCATGAGCTGATGGTTAAGAAATCAAACTATTAACACCATTTTTATCCTCCATTTTCCTTGCTCTGCCTATGGGTTAACCTTCAGTTACCACATCACTAAGCATAATAAATACATCCAGCAAAACTCTCCTCCCATTACCAAAATATTTGGAGTAAAAGTTAAGTTGACTGTAGCAAGCAACACTTACCTTTTTTTGTATGAAGGATCTTGAAATACCACTTTGAAAAACATTTACCCTGAGACATAAGCAACTTCTGCATTAGAGGAATCCTTCCTCAGAAGTAACCCATAAGTTGGGGTCAAAAAGGAAGCAGCACCTATCAGCTTTTTTGTACTGTGAACAGGTGGCGAGTGCTTAACATTTACACGCATTCCTCCAATTTCCTCTGTCTACAGCACATAGTGTATTTTTAAATCGTTTATTTCCATTTATTTGTAATCTTCATGTCTGTTGGAAAGCACAATGAATACATGCTGAGATATCTAACAACAACAAACCAAGTCATCGCTTACCAGAACAATTTCAATGCTCTTAGACGCATAGCAAAAATCAAAACGATGCTGCAGAAATGCATCTTCCAGCCTCTTCTATTTACAGCTTACTAGCAGCACTGCCTTTTAAGTGTTATCTCTCATATGGTGAGTAGAAATACGTACTGCTGCTATTTACTATCTTCTGGCACTAGCTGCTAATCACAGCCAGGCTACAGATTCTGTCATTTCATCCCTAGGACTCCGGTCAGACCCCAGGGGATGGTGACAATCCTACTTCAGGGAACAGGAAACTTAACCCTATAGTACTCCTTTCCATTGCTGAATGGTTTTGAAACCTGAAGCAGCTGAATGAGACAAACACTTGCACTTAACAAGCACATTGCTCAAGATCTATTATCTGTTAGGAAGTTTGCTCTCAACTGTTTTTTTAAAAGTCATTTTAGTACTTTAGACATCTGTCTTTAATGGCAAACAGCATAAAGTAACACAAGATTTCTTCTTCTCTTCCTACTTTATACTAAACCAAGTATCACCTCACATTTACAAAGAAATTCTGAAAATATGGATCTGAGCCTAAACCACAATTTTTGAATAACCCAAAATAATAACTTCTGTTGGCAAGACAAACACTGATAAATCTAAATTACTGACATAGTACATTATTTTACTGTTTACCAAAAGATATAAACATGGACAAGGTATAAAAAGCTGCAAAATTTCTTCTAGGAACTTACTCATTTGGAGTAGCACTTTAGCACCACATTAAGGTGAACATTGCTGTTCCAATTGTCCTCAGATGAAGATTCAGTTTCTTTGCATGTTCAGGAGTCCATGACTTCAAGGAATGTGAGCCACAGTCTGAAATATTAGTTTCCCTTTTTCTTTCCATTAATTAAAATCCCTCACAAAATTTTAGTTTACGACTTACGTGTTACATTATTTTATAATATCCTGCTCTGTGCTGGATAGCATATATAATAAATGGAAAACAGACACAACCACACTGGGATTTCATCTATTCTGAATTTTTGATGGATTCATATGCATGGAGTTTCTTTCTGTCTTTTAAATAGTCCAGTCTTGAAATGTACCTGATTCAACATACTATACGTAACAGACATTTAGTGTATGTTCTTACCAGTTAAAAAAATGGACAGCATAACAAAATAGCAGACCAGTACCAGCACAGGACGGTAGGTTTACATTTTAAAAAAGTTCAAACTCATTCGAGAGTAGACATCAAAACCTTTGTATTAGAAATATACAATATTATTGTTAATCATTCTTCTGTCCTATCTATTTTTCATTTATCAAAGTGTAGCAATACAAAGAGACATTAAAGACAGAAGCAATTTATTTAGCTGTGTGAAACCAGCTGTTTGTATGTCATAAGGATAAAACATATTTGAGACTGCTGTACAAGGAAAAAAAATCTGGGACACATTGTGATCAATGTATAGCAGACTGGAAACTTCTCTCCAAGAAAGAGAAAAATAAGCAGGTTGGGGCGATTCTTGGAAAAGATTTTTTTTTTTTTTTTCTGTGTTTGGATGGTGTTGCTATCATGGCCACCAATTTCTAGTAATACTCAGTTCGAACACATTTCTTAATTTAATCATGCAAATCTCTTTCCCATCAGTTTTCCATTGTAACCTTTACAGTCATTTTAAATGTGTCTACCAAACTTAAATTCACAAAATCATCCATATAGCACTGCAAGCTATAAGCAAATAAATGAATTGCATATCAATCACAGTGCATATTAAACAGATACAATAAATTACATATAAATCAATATGAAGATATTTAAACCCAAATTATTTACATAGTTCATTAAATATATTTCCAAATGGATTTTATGTAACCAATGTTAATGTACAGAAATAATATACAGCTGTTCATGGTACCATTACTAAATTGCACAGTAATCACAGAGTATCTCTATATGAGCAGTAATGGTAAATATTATCTTAGAAAAGTCTCCATTTCTACTGTGCCTCAGTATCAATTTTCTCAGCGAGACAGCTTCAGTTTATAAGAACTAGACACATTTTGAACTATTACCTTCATGCCAGGACGTATCCATTCATACATCTGAAACACAGGTAAATATTTGGTTCTACTTTCTCAATGAGGTAAGAGGTATAAGGCTCTAATGCTCAAAATATGGTGTTCCCTTAAGCTATCTGCAGTTACCCAGGGACCTACATAACAGCTCAGCAACAAACAGCTCATGAGGATGCAAGAAGTACTAGAAAAAATGTATTTTCTAGAAGACTAAGCACCCTGCTCAAACTTAGATTTTAATAGTTCAATATAATTTCAGCCAGTCTCCTCCAATATCTGTCTTTCTCTGCATATTAATCTCTTTTAATGATGAATAGGTTATAGGCTTTCTCCCAGTTTATTTGACAGAGATGCTGGCAGTTCTGTCAAAAGAGCGTCCCTAGCACAGTCCAGTAAAGTGGTTTGGAACCTGTGATCTCTGGGTAAAAAAAAAAAAAAAAAAAAAAAAAAAAGGGGTGGCGGTGGGGTGGGGCTGAAGATAACTATAGCTATGAATGAAGTGCATAAAACGCAGATGCAGCAGTCTGCCCTGGCAACCTGGCGTACTGATCTTCCAGACCACAGCCCTGACCAGAGGGTATCAGAGCCCCCTTCCAAGGCATCCCCCAGCGTTTCTTCCTGATAACAACGGGGGCTCAAAAGGAAACGGGCAAGCCAGGATTGTAGAAACTGGCCTTTTGCTCCCAGCATGGAACTGGGATGTAGTTAGGACATGCACCTCAGCTTCTCAGTTTAAAGAAATACAGAGGAAAAGCAAATATGTTGTTAGTAGATTTATATTGCTCTACAGTACTCTGCACTCCCAACATTTTTAAGGGCCCACGTATTAAAAAATGTTGACAAACCATTATCCGAGGGATCAGCTGCTCTTAGCAAATCTCTCTGGGTTTCCTTTCCTGCAGTCACTACAGCCCTGCTCCTCAGCAGTTCCCATGTATTTTGTACCCAGAGAACTATATAAATACAATGAGAGATTGATAAGGCAAAATTCCTGACAGTGATAGCTACTAATCCAAGCACGGAAAAAAATAAAAATAAGATCTACATTTCATGTGTCTTTATAATTTATTACATCCCACCATAGTACAAAAGAACAAAAGCACATTTTCTAGTATTTTAACACATATGGGAACCTGAAACATAGCCAGGAAGGCTATTTCATAAGGAAATAGCTTCAGTCTTCCAGAGTTCAGAAAACTATTTCATTTCTTTAAAAATATCTCCCAAATCCCAAGGCAGATTAAATCCAAAAAATGTGGAATAAAAATCAGTCTGAAGGCCTAGGTTAGCACAAAGCTTGATGAGAGTCATTTTCAGTCCTTGGCCAGAGTTTATTTTCCTTCCCATTTACACTCAACAAATCACTGCTTCTGCATTTTCGTTCCTTCTATTTCATGTTATTACCCTGACTTACTCAAAATAAAGTCGTGATTTAGGCTATGGCACTTGAAATGCTGCCATTCATCACAAGAGAAAAGCATAATCCAGCAGCAACGCATCATTCAGCCCAGCAATACTTCAGCTGCTTGCTTGGCACTGTTCTTTTTTTAACCTCAAATATGTCACCAAAGTAGAGTTTATGGGGAGCAGAGTTTATGGCTAGCAAGCACTACCAAACAGGTGGTGAGAGGACACCATTATCATAGGCACATGGGACATTAACTGACACCTAATTTATATAGCAAAGGAAACGTGGATCACAGGAAAATGCACAGAACTGCCAGAGTTCTGTAAAAAGCCACGCTGGAGTATGAACAGCCCACCAGCTGGTTCTGTGGAAAGGAGCTCCAAAAAGCCTTTAATCAAATATGCTCCAGTGTTTCCTAAATGTGGTGTCTGCATGCTCACCACACAGTGTGTTTGGAAAATGAAAAGCAGGCACATGCAGAGCATTTTCTCTTCAGTAAAGCAATGCCCCCCAGTTTGCTGCCTGTTAAATTTCCACTACTTCAGGATTTCAATTTTTAAAAATGTTTAGGACTTGATCTTCACACATTCAGTCATCCAGTGTCACCAATCGCTATACACCATATGTAAAATGCTCGCAAGTTTACTGACACACACGGCACCTATTGACACAGAATCCTACGAGTTACTAGGCACAAAGCTTACTTAAGACAGTGGGTCATAGGTTGAAAAATTTCCCCAAAAAGGTACTTTGCAAACAGGCTGGATGTTTCTGAAGAGCATTTTGCTATACAAGTAATTCTCCCCATTGGAGATGAAATAGCACAGCTAGCGATCACATCAATTCCCTCCCCCTCTTTCAGCTTATAGCAATCAAACATATTCTATTTGGAGCGATGAACAAACAACTTACAACTTGCACCTAGCTTGTATTAAAGCACAAATCAATATGTTGGTAGCAACGATAATAAAAGGAAATGGATTCAGACAGTTCCAATAGCTGTGTGTCCTTACACTGTTTTAGATACCATTACAAAGTTTTTCCTGTGAAAACATTAGTGAACCAGAAAAGTGTCCAAGAAGCAGGGACAAAATGAGGAAAGCCAAGGCCTCCTTGGAATTAAATCTGGCAAGGCATGTCAAGGTCAACAGGAAGGGTTTCTTCAAGTACATCAGAGGCAAAAGGAAAACTAGAGAAAATGTGGGCCCGCTGTTGAATGAGACAGGGGCCACAGTGACAGATAATGCAGAGAAGGCGGAATTACTGAATGCCGCCTTTGCTTCAGTCTTTACTGCTCAGGCCAGCCCTCAGGAGTCCCAGACTTGACAGGTAACAGAGAAAGTCTGGAGGAAGGAGGACTTTCCCTTGGTTGAGGAGGATCAAGTTGGAGATCAGTTAAGTAAACTGGACATCCACAAGTCCACGGTTCCTGATGGGATGCACCCACGAGTGCTGAGGGAGCTGGCAGAAGTCATTGCTGGGCCACTCTCCATCATCTTTGAAAGGTCCTGGAGAACAGGCAAGGTGCCTGAAGACTGGAGGAAAGCCAATGTCACTCCAGTCTTCAAGAAGGGCAAGAAGGAAGACCTGGGAAACTACAGGCCAGTCAGCCTCTGGAAAGAGGATGGAACAGCTCATTCTGGGCATCATCTCAAAGCATCTGGAGGAAAAGAAGGTGATCAGAAGTAGCCAACATGGATTCACCAAGGGGAAGTCATGTCTGACTAATCTGATAGCCTTCTACGATGGTGTGACTGGATGGATAGATGAGAGGAGGGCAGTGGATGACAGCATCTACCTTGACTTCAGCAAGGCTTTTGACACTGTCTCCCACAGCATCCTCATAGGCAAGCTTAGGAAGTGTGGGTTGGATGAATGGACAGTGGGGTGGATTGAAAACTGGCTGGCAGATAGAGCTCAGAGGGTTGTGGTTAGTGGCACAGAGCCTACTTGGAGGTCTGTGACAAGTGGTGTTCCCCAGGGGTCAGTCCTGGGTCTAGACCTGTTCAACATATTCATCAATGACCTGGATGAAGGGATAGAGGGTACCATCAGCAAGTTTGCTGATGACACAAAACTGGGAGGGGTGGCTGACACACCGGAAGGCTGCGCTGCCATTCAGCATGACCTGGACAGGCTGGAGAGTTGGGTGGAGAGGAACCTCATGAAGTTCAACAAGGGCAAGTGTAAGGTATTGCACTTGGGGAGGAATAACCCTATGCACCAGGACAGGTTAGGGGCTGACCAGCTGGAAAGCAGCTCTGTGGAAAGGGACCTGGGAGTCCTGGTGGACAACAGGATGACCATGAGCCAGCAATGTGCCCTTGTGGCCAAGAAGGCCAATGGCATCCTGGGGTGCATCAAGAGAAGTGTGGCAAGCAGGTCGTGTGAGGTTATCCTCCCCTTCTACTCTGCCCTGGTGAGGCCACACCTGGAGTCCTGTGTCCAGTTCTGGGCTCCCCGGTTCAAGAAGGACAGGGAACTGCTGGAAAGGGTACAGCAGAGGGCTACAAAGATGATTAGGGGACTGGAACATCTTTCTGATGAGGAAAGGCTGAGGGACTTGGGTCTGTTTAGTCTGGAGAAGAGAAGGCTCAGAGGGGATCTCATCAATGCTTACAAATACTTAAAGGGAGGGTGCCAGGAGGATGGCACCAGTCTTTTTTCAGTGGTGCCCAGTGATAGGACAAGAGGTAATGGGCACAAACTTGAATGTAGGAAGTTCCATCTAAACATGAGGAGGAACTTCTTTACTTTGAGGGTGGCAGAGCACTGGAACAGGCTGCCCACAGAGGTGGTGGAGTCTCCAACTCTGGTGACATTCAAAACCCACCTGGACACCTTCCTGTGCAACCTGCTCTAGGTGTCCCTGCTCTGGCAGGGGGGTTGGACTAGATGATCTCCAGAGGTCCCTTCCAACCCCTGTGGTTCTCTGAAGCCCAGCATGACCAGCCACAGCATTCAGCCCATGAGCTGAAAGCTTCTAAGCTTATTGGGGCAATTCATTATTAATCCCCTACTTGCCTATGGACTTAGTTCATATATAAAGGATGGCATATTTTGTAAAATACTATCAGAAATCATCGTTCCAATGCTTACTGTTCTATCCCTTCCTATCTGCTTTAGCTTTACACAGAAGGAATGGTTATCTCATATTCCTCATCTCTGTACCACCAACCAGTGTTCTAAGCCCTGATGGCAGCTTTCAGAACTCACCACGTTACCAAAAAGGAAAAGGCTGTCAAATTGTTCTAGCTAATGTGGTCTGGGCTTATAAGTAAGAAACAGCTTGTAGGAAGAGGTCTTTGATCTGATCTATGAGCATAGCTAGGAATAGCAGACAAGCCCATTTCTGAAATAGAAGCCACAGATTGGACAATAGTTTCCTAGAAGTTATTAGACAAATGTCCATTAGACTATCTCTCTCTCTTTCACACATGCACACACAAAGTACAATAAAAGTACACTGCAGTACCAAATATCTTTTTTAGAGAGTGTTTCAGACCAGTTATTTTAAAACTCTTGAACTTATTCTCAGCTGTGATTTACCTCTGAAGTCAGGTCAGTATCATCTTTTCTTACAGAAACAGAACAACTGAATAGATTTGGAAAATTCTAAGAGCAATGGTACAAAAAGACATTTAGAAAATGTATTACACCATGCTGTATTAAGTTTTAGTCTGATTGGGCCTTTCCAGGAATAACAAATACATGCATTATATGTTCTAAATGCTTCCTGTTTTGAGTAAATACATATCCTTTGTAATGCAAAACATCAAAACAGCAAAAGTTTTAAAACATCACTTAAAGTTTAATTTATATAGTTAATAAATGACTATACATTGACTAGCCTAATATTCATGCTTTCACCATGACTTAGGAAATCATCTATTTCTCCTGCTATTCATGAGTAGCACACATTTATCATAACTATAATAACAAAATTCCTTCCAAAGGATATTCTTAAGCATACATACTATTCCATTATTAACTAGAATATTAATGTGATGTATAATACTTCCAATTTCTACATTACATATGATCCAAACATAACCACATCTTTCAGTATCACGGAGTAACGTATAGGGCATGCATTACCCTATCTATTCCCATGATTTCATGAGTCTGAAGATGTGTGGCATTTTTCTTAAAACCATAGATTCTGAGTCATGTAATTTATGAGGATTTCAGCTGTCATGAAGAGAAAGAGATAATTCTAGCCCCAAGCTTGCAGAAGAAAGCTTTAAAATAGAAACTCTGGTGTTTTGGTTTTTTTTTAAAAAAAGGGTTGGAAGGAGCCTAAAAACCTAAACAAACCCAGAAGGCAACTAAAAAATGAAAAGACAAAGCTTATGATTATTTTACATTTTTTTAGCATGACTCATGATTTTATAAGGTTTTGGATTGGAAATACTGATATATTTCTGTTCCAGTAATTCCTTTAGAAGCGTGTATTCAGGACTGCTTACCCCTCCTTACCAAATCTCAGCACATTCTTCTGTCTCTTGAATGTCAGTCCCATTCATTCCCTAAAATATTCCTTCACCATCCCCTAAAATTTTCTATTGTCCTTTCAGAAAGGAAAGAATCATCTCAAGCCCTGCTGCTCTCTCCTTTTCTATCCAGGCTACCAGGTTTCAAACTAGTCCTACCCTATTCACGTTCCTTACCTGATATAATTGTGGTTGGTTGGAAATTAATAAATATTAAGAGATAATTAAGAGATAATATTAAGAGATAATTCTTACTTAAAAAATAAAAATATAAAAATACAAATTTGGTTTCTTTGATTGGCAGCAGGACAGTTATAATTAGTTTTTGTTTTGGTGGGGTTTTTTGTTCTTTTTTTGTTTACAGTGGGAAAACTAGTTTTAGAAAATGCACTGTAAAATCCCAATGGAGACAAGATCAACTATCATTGTAGTAACACTAACTATCTCACACAGTTACCTTACAAGAAAATTCAGGCTGATTTTCTACATTGACATGAGTAAATGCATATTAATTATCTAGGGGTGAAAACACATCTTCTTGGCACTGAGGACAAAGCTATCTTTTTGTTCACTTTGGCACAAAAAGAAAATCAGTTTCCAAATTGATTCCATCACATACTATTGAAACAGTTCATAGACTCATTTAGAATACGCAAACTCTCATTTTGGTGGCTGGTAATAATCCAAAAGCACCTTTGGTGTCTATTATTTAATTGGTGCTTAATTATTTAATTATGAATACACCTGCTAACCATTAAAGCACTGCAGTTTTAAGCAACTGCAACTAAATAGACAAAGGACATCTATAAACATAGCCTCGCTACCATTATACACAGGTTTATTCATGAATTTCCTGTTGTTGAACTTCATTTTATGATACAGACTGAATCAGAGAAGAATATCAAAAATCTATAAATTAAGGAAAGACAAGAGTGCAATTGTTCACAGACAAGCATACATTTGCCTTTTACCATAAATCCCATGGCGTTCCACCCAAATCTGAAGTCTAGAAAAAGGTCATCTCACTTTTAAAATTTTCAGGCTAATTTATAGAAAAGTTCTGCTAAAGTTGAAATAATCTGTGAAGGTGTCCCTGAATTATATGTTGTCCCTTGCTAGAAGCGTGTCCTTAACTCTGCATTTCCTCATTTCCTAACATTCAGGAAGACTCTGCTTTGGTTTATTGTCTCGACCTTCTGAAAAAGAGACCTTTCTTACATTCTCACCACTGCAGCCCAACTCATTGACCCAACTTTTTGTGCAGGAAAAAAAATGCATGAGGCAAATTGTAACCAATATATTCCATACCTTATTACTGCAGTAAAAGACACCCAGTACCCAGAACTCGTGCACTAACACTGCAGTTAGCTGACTGCATGTGCTAACAAGCCATAAGAAAGACCAAATACACTGGCCTGCTGCCATCGCAGTGGCAGCTGTGTGGAGCAAAAGAATGAAGCATGGGGTAAGAGTTTTAAAACTCTGAATTCCTCCTCCTTACCTTCATAGGAGCCTTCCCTGTGTGAGAGGCTTTTTCACTCTACCTACCTTGAATCTTTCTTGCTTTGTTTTAAGTCCTGCTGCTTTTATGGTGATGGTGGCTGGACCACACCTCCCAGCAAGGTCTGAGCCACACAGAGTATGAGACATCTGAAAAAGGCATGATGTGGCTGAATACCCTGTCTCAGCAGATCCAGGCCCCTCCATAGCTCGCAGGGGAGGGAGGAAAAGTCAGATCATCAAGACTCCACCAAGCTCCCATTGAGTTTCCCTTGCTGAAAGGTGTGATGAAGCTGCTGCAATGCCATTTCATTTGTAAGCCTAGTAAGTATAGGATGACTCTACTTCAGTGATGGGATTTCACAATCTCTACCAAAATGACAGCTGCCATGGCCTTCCTGAAGCATTTCACACAGAGTACCAAGTAAATCTTAAATGTCCCTCTAAATCTTTAAAACAAAAAGAATAAAAAGCAAGTGGAGGCATCATTAGCTATTACAGCTTCCTACTTGAAACATAACTGGTACAGCTAAATCCTCACAGATTTGAGTACTATGCCATTTTCAGCATACTGGGAAATCCCCGCCTTGCAGAACAGTTTTCCATATGGGCTTGTGTATTTTTCCTCTGTAAAGCTGCACATGCATCCCCTTTGGGCGTGTAGACTCGGTCTTTCAAACAGGACTGAGTACGTATAAACCACGAAGCTGATGGGAGGCCTCAGCTGTATGCTCAAATGCAGATTTTGCACAGAGAAGTGAGAGGCCAACTCAATAACTGTGCACGTGTGTTTATAAGCCAGACTGCTCATCTCCCCTGCACATAAACAGAAAACATCCTCCCACACTTGGGCTGCTTTTAATCTATTGTTTCTGAGAGGTTACAGTCTTCTACATATAAAATATGGGCTTAATAGCAGCCATCTTTGGCAGCAAGTGTCCTATCCAGTCATGTTTTAGATTTGTAACAGCTAACTTTTCATAAAATTAAATGAGATCCTTCATGAGCAACACAGCATTAACAGTGTTTCAGTTTCATGACATTAACCACGTCTACTATTATCAGCATCAGATTGTTCCTTCTTTTTGTTTAGTTCTAGTTTTCCATTTCGAAACGTTTTATTAGTAACCAAGCTTTAATTAATTGCATATGCATTTCCCCAGTTTCCAAGAAAAGCCTAACATCAGCATTGTATGTATCAGAAGCATGTAAACATTTTCCAAATCCTATCTTTACTCCTACATCTTCCTCCCACAAAACATCTACATACTCACACAAAAGAACATAAAAGCATCCCACAGCTAATAAATTCACATTTACTCAACTTCAGGAGTACCACACATTCATCATATTCATTGATCCAAAAACATCAAAGGGGACACTCCTTTTTTGCATTATCAAGCAGTTTGAACTTAGCTTACCTTGCACCTTGTAGAAAACAACTCAATTATAAATAAAAGGGAGCTCAGGTATTTTGCTGTAAAATCCTTTCCAGGTCACGAGAACAGAAAAAGCTCAATGATGAGTCCTGGCTTGCCGCTGGTCGCATGTTTACTGTCAGGTTCTGGCAGGTCTGCACTACTCACAGTCAGTTTTCCTCAAACTGAAATCCTGACACATCAGATACGCTATTTATATAAGGGAAGGCTATTGGTTTCACTTTTGGCTTGATGTACCTCCTGGTACAGCTGAACCCTGGTTTCCTGAGCCCTCATTCCTGCTCCTGAGCTGGCTTCTGGCTCTCCCGCTCTAGACCTCTCTACCTTGTAACCTGGACTCCTCTTACTTTGTCCTTCGGACTTATACATCCTTGACTTCCTTCAATGGCTGACCTTCACTCTCAGAAACCATGGTGCCTTGCTCTGGGCTGCATTTCTCATGACATGTTATACAACTTCCTATTGGTTCACTCTCAATATAATACTGGCGTAGGCTAAATCTAATGTGCTTGTTTTTATTCTGTAGTTGCACTATTGTTATTAGGTGGTTAATTTTCTAATTAACTCTTTACGCTCAAACTAAAATTTCAGGTAAAATACCTGCTTCAGTCAAGGAATTTCTCGGCATTTTACAAGATTCAAAATATTGCACTAAATGCATTAGTAACATAAATGAGTCTGTGAATTACCTTTCAAAAAAACTATTGCAGGGTTGCGCATGACAAAATTAAAGTTTGAATATTACTTCAAGTGCAAGGCAGCCACAAAAATATATAGACAGTTCAGAAAACTTAGCGCAGGCACACATCCATCAATATATTTGGCTTGATACAGTTGCTTAAATATAGGTCATCTAGTGGTATTTTAGATGCCAGAGCACGTGAGATCTCTAAGTAAGGCTAGCAATCAACACAGGACATACAGGAGGACCCATGCTCTTCTGGACTAGCAGCTGAAGGCAAAACAGGACACATTACAGCTTCTCAAATGGCCCTAGATGCCCACATTTAGGCAACTGTTATGTCCCAGATCCAGCACAGCATGTCAGTATGACCCTAAAGTAACCCATACACTTGAATATTTTGCTGGATGGAATAAAAATAAGTAGGTTGTACTGACTGGGAAAACCAATTCAATTCTCCTGTGACTGAGTCCATACAGCAATTTATCTGTGTCCATAGTCCCAGCATATGTAAAGTGGGTAATGGCCCCATTTAATTTTACATACTCATGTTATTTAATTGCCCCAGCTTGCCAGATCATATTTGTTTTCTGCATCCACAAAAGAATAAGCTGGTGAGAATTAAACTTATTTGCCATCCATTACAAATCTACTGAACAGTTATGAAAGTCAAAATAATTAAAGTGAGATAAAACCACTATAAATAGATAAACATATGCTGTTTGCATAGCCATTTTGACTGACTGAAGAGTAGCAGGAATTCACTTGTGGCTGTATTTATTGACCTTCAATTTCTTTAAAATTTTTAGCGTTCTGTCTTCACTCACAGAAACTGTCTTTTCTAAGAAGTGCAAATGCCTGTCTGCATCCAACAGGCTGTCACGTGGTTTCACTAGCAGGTTCGGTCATGCTGTTGTATTCAGGATCACAGTTGGCACCAGTTTGCAAGCTTCATGCTACTTTTGAATAACCTACACACAGGGCTGGGAGTTTTTTAATATTTGTAGAATAACTTGTGTTTTGGTTTGACTCAACTCCAGTTTCAGCTTGCACATGTCTGGCTTTGCAAAAGCCTGATGTCTGAATTCAAATTGAATTATTAGGTAATCTTCTAGTTGTAAAATTATTTAGAGCCTTAAGCCATGCTTTGTCTTTTGTTGTATTAGGGACATGAAAATCATTTACCAGGTATTTAGTTTGCATAATTATCACAAACCATTTGCTGCAAATTTTAATGAAGTTGGAAATAGTTTGCTGATACGTAGTGCCTTCAGGAGAAAGAGCACAGTTTGTTAACTAATTCTGAAGTACTTAAAACCTCTGATGTAGCACCACACATAATGGAATCAGGGATACAATTTGCAGATACCATGCCTGAAAATTACTAATAATACTCTGATACCTCTTTTGAAATTTATTTTTTCCTGCCGATTTCTTTTTCTGTTCATTGGATGAATTCAGAGAAGACAGACTCTGCTAAGTTTGACATACAATCTCTTCCTAAGGAGATTATGATGCTTACCTTTGCATTACATAAATTCTATATTATGTATATATTCTAAAGTATTTCAAATGTGTAAATGTAGTTTGAGCATGATATATTTTTAGAGTTACAATTAATATTCTGCAAGAAAATCATTTGTGAAATTCATAATTTAAGGAGATCTTTTTCTATTGTACCATGAAACAGCAATATTTTAAGATGGCATTTAATTTACATAAAATATTTTAAAGACATAATTAATTCCATCAAAAGATATTAAGTGCTTTGAAGTTTCAAAAAACCCTAGGTTATATAATATTACTTTGTTCCTATTTTACAGTTGAGGAATGTGTAATATTTGAAAGTTGTCCCTTGTTTCTGGTTGTTCAGCTGGAAAGATTTCTTTTATTGTTGTTTTCTAATGAAATGATGTACAACTACCACTCAACCTGAAGTAAAAAGGGCAAATAAATTACTCCTTTCAAATTCAGGCCTAAAAGTCTCCCAATTTAGAACACTGAAATCTTTACCTCTCTGAAATAGTAGGCCTATTCATCTTGAGATACTTTGAGGACAGCTACTCACCAAGTACATTCCTTCCTGTCTTTTTTTTAGCTGGCCAACTACAGGTCACTTTTCAGAAATTTGACCTTAGTCTGCACTAAGTTAGAAAGATAAAATCACCTTTTTTTTTTTAAGCTAGATTCTATTTAATATCTAATTTGTGTAAATTACTAGCTTTTATAGAATTGGAAAGCATTTTCAATATCAAACTGGAATCTATTGCTTTGCTCAGTTTACTCATTTCTCAATAGCAATACTGATTTTGGTGCTAACGTTGACATCTTAACATGGGAGTTGGACTCAACAGTCCTTTTGGGTCCCTTCCAACTCGAGATATTCTATGCTTATTTCAACATTGCTTGCCTAATCGTATATTGTGACAAGTCCTGCAGTTCCATCCCATGAAAAGAAATTTGTTTGCAGAATTTGCCAAGAGCGATATTGTATTTCATCTGACTCTCTGGCCACATCTTAAAAACATCTGAAGGAACTGGGCTTACTTTCCTCTGATTTTGAAGTAAGGCGAGTCCACCTGAGACAGCAAGCTGAAAACAGCCCACTGCTATACGCCCCAGAAAAGTCTTCCCTACTCCACTGAAGATGCAGAAAGCAAAGCAAGAGTACTGCAAACGATATTACCAGAAGACCAAGTTTACTTTTTAGGTTTACATCATCTGGCTATGTTATAATCACCCATTTTACTTCCAGTTTATATCTCACACAAATCTGACTTTGTGTCACTTTTACTAAAAAAATTTAAAATTATAAAATAAATGAAATGGACTATAAAAAGATTAACTATACTACAAGAATGAACGACAGCAAGTTAAATTTTCTCAGTACATTTTGGTAATCATTTTTAAAAGCATTTTAGAGATTTTTAAGTGAGATATCTATTACTTACAAATACAGCTACATCACATGCAACGTTAACAACACTGAAAGAATGCATCCAACCGCCTGCTTTTTCATCCACTAGAAAAATATCCATCAGTTCTTTTCTAAGACACTCCACAAGTATCTGGGGTTTTTTTCAGTTTTACTAAAGAGTAACCAATCTATACTCTTCACAGCCAAAAGTCTCTGTAATACACTGCATGTCATATTTTGTCAGTCTCAACAAGCTAAAGCTGAGACTGGCACAAGACAACAGCTAGGCAAATGTACGGCTTCAGTCTGATTTCTTCTCATGAGCTGGCAATGCCATTATCAAGTCCAAATAAAGATGTCCACTTCCCATGGGTTTTATGCCTTGTCTTTTCTTCAAAGCCGTTCTTTTGCAAGGACATTTCATCCTTTGGCGTCTTTGTTTCCGTTGAAAAAATGGCTTCTTGTTACCTCAAAGCTGCGCAGTTTTAGTCTTTTTAGTGGAAACCACTGTTTTCATACTTACACACATACTCCACAGGTGTTTTTTAAGCTTGCTATGCACACTTTTTGAACAGATTTTACTCTTAAACACTACATAGTAAGTTCTGCTTATTTATTCTACTCTATAAACTTTTGTCTGGTTATCTTTAGTCCCCTTCATATCTCTAAGAGAAATGTGATTTCTCCACATTAAATCTTTGTCAGCATAGTCACGGAAAGGGAATCAACTGCTACAAGCACAGTTACTTATACTGCCTTGATCACAACCAAAGAAGATCACTTACAATGGGAAAGCACTATTTTTTTTTTTTTTTTTAATTAAGGATTTATCTTGACTCTCCAGCAACACAAGCCAGAACCTGGGGTCTGTTTCCTTCCAGCGTAGTGACAAACGTACCTACATTCAGAAACATTTGCAAATGAAGAGTTACGCTCCTTACATTCAGATTGAGAACTCGTGCTTCTAGCACTGGAGTCAAAGAATGTCCTAATTAGCTATAACAATAAATAAGCAAATAAATTAAACTTTGTACTTTGAATTAATTTATAAATATACAGAAAGTGAAAGTCAATTCCCCCCACCCCCCACCCCAAAAGGACTTGCCACCTTTACACCCGCAATAGAGATACTCAATACAATGCGACAGTCCCATTTCCTCAGGTAACTGATAGTGTGATATCTGGATTACTGGAAAAGAAAAAGCAGCAGCGTAATATATGAAAAGTCAATTATGGAAACTGATGTGATGCCAAGCTATTAAGTATTATAAAATAGATGTCTTCTCAGCTTCAACACACCGACTATATGAAACTCCTTTAATCCATAGCTATAAAAATAAACACCACAGACCACAAAGATTAACACCGTTTCCTGCCTCTCCATTCTGGCGACAAAATATTTTGATTGCACTTGTGTCCAGATCTAATGTAACTGAAGAAAATGCTTGTCAGAATGAAATTTTAGAAAGGTGATGTCAGTGCTTACTCTGTACTTCCATTTTCCCAAACTACTCCAGCCTTTTTCAGTTATGCTTATCAACTGGGAAAAAGCAACCAAACCTGAAGAGAATTATTTAGAGGACAAAAAAAAAAATAAATCATATCTCATCTCATTATGATAATCCATTAACTGTAAAAGTAGGTCATGCCATTAATTCACTTTGTTTATGTACATTATAACGAATAGTTATTTTTGTTCAGGAACACAAGCTGTATTATCAACTAATACATAATATTAAATAGTAACTTACCTTCAACCACATTACTTAGCTTTGAGCCAATTATAGAGAACACTAAATAGCACAGAAATTGATGATCTTAAAAACAAACGAAAAAAACCCCTAAGTTTTAATGTAAATGCATGCTGATTTAGAGCAAAGCTGAAAGAAAGGTATACTTCCCTTTTCATACTTTTTTTCCTTCCCCCCTCCCCTCCTCATTTCAACGCTGGCCCATGATCCTGCAAAGCAAGAAACCAGCAAAACAACAAATGTCTCCTCCCAACATGGGACTTGACTCTTCCCCTGCTCCAGTTTCATGGTTTATGAATTCTTTGGCCCTATGTCCATTTTCGTCCCATCTACATAAAACTGGCCAGTGATACTGGAAACCATGGTAGTGCTCTAGCATGGACACTGATCTTCCTGGCTTTGGAGGACAGCAGTTACAGAGTTTGTGGCAGAGTTGGGGGTTGTTTGTCTCATTGCTTTGAGGAATACTTAAGACATAGAAATCAGTTAAGAAATTTCCCAATGGTAAAAAGCCTGATGTCTAATTACATTTTTTTCAGGTAAATAAAGTTCGCTGAAATGAAAAGCTCAATTTTTCAAAACAAGCTAAATTCATTTTATACTATTTTCTGCCTCTTGTTTGGAAATACAGCAATTTGACCATAAGAGAAAAAATTTTTAAAGTATAAATTATTCCTAAATGGTCCCATAAAAGTTGGGAAAGAAAAGAAATAACATCTCACCATGCCAACATTCACAAATGTCTTGTTTTTCTTTTTAAATGATACACCCTAATATTCACTCATCAACATAATAAACATTTTTTACTTTTGTCCCACATATGCATACACAGATTCCTTTATATGTGCTTTATAGTTCCCCCCACTGCACTCTACTAAGAAGCGCCACATAGCAATCAGGGAATTTCTATACTTCCAGGAGACATTATCTCAAGAAGTTCAAATAAATACAATTAGCTTGTCTGGATGTTAATCTTATCAGCTGCTTTTCTGCTTGACATAAAATATGGGAAAGAACAACATGGTTATTTGTGGACATAAATAATTTCCTTAATTTTATTCATTGTACTGGACCATAAGCTTGATGACATCCCAATGCTTTATTTACATAATAAAACACGTCAGTCAGGAGGAGACAAACCAGCCTCTTGTGGTTACTTTTAGGTAGTATTATTAGTAGCTTTATTAGTATCATCAGAATCTATTTTAGAGCAACACTTGGAGCCTCAGCAAGGACTTACCCAACTCGTGAGGGATCAGGCAAAAAGACCTGGTCCTCTCTCAAAAGGTTTACCGTGGTGTAAGTGGAAATACTAAGTAATCCGCTACAAATTGGGAATTAGTACACTGAAACTTGCTTGTTTCATTGCCCATAGTCTTTATCTCTGATAAAAGCTTCATGGGGCTCTAAACCCAGCCGTTTTCATGCGTAACATTAAATGATATCTGAAAGAGCATCAACTGACCACTCATGAGGTCAAAACTGGGCCCAGCTTCTCACCCAGGAGAGGAGAAAAGGTCTCTTTCACGTTCTCCAATTAGGACACAAAGAACTGCGAAACCGCTCAGTAACAACCTCCCAACAACTGAAAGGGGCCCTAATCCAAGCCTTAATTCAGGCATTTTGGGCTATGTTGGAGGAGGGCCCAAAAAGTAGCAAACAACGAATTGTTACATTTTTATTTTTTGGGTTTTTTCCAGTTTAAAAGTGTGTGCATTATGGGAGCTTCTCCTATCCCCAAATTACAGCCTGGAGGTTAGGGAATACTTCCAAATCTATGGATGTGCTTTACATGCAAGGTAAGCATTAGTAAGGATAATATTTTCATTTCACGATTGCTGACTATGATTAGCATTAGCTACACACACCACAAAGAACAGATCAGCATCACACTAGAAACCCTCCCATCGTTAATACATACAATATGGTTTTATAGACAATGGGGGAGAAAAATCCATGTGGCACACCTGGTCTCTAGATAATGTTGCAGACCTTTGGCTTGCATAAGTTATTCCACTGAAGTAATGGAACCACTGTAATTTACACCAGATTGAGATACGTTCCAAGATCTGCCTCTTCCAAACAGAAATGTCATGACAGTAAGTCAAATGATCTGACTTGACAGTGCATTTTTTTCATGCATTAGTTACTCGAGTGTGACAGTGCAATCAAAGGAAAAATATACTGCAAAATTATTCGGTGTTGAAATATAACTCAAAAGGATTCACTACAGATGCGACCAGTTTCCCTACCGTTCAACTAAGCCTTTCAGAAAAGTGCTGGGTGGGAGCTGGCTTCAAACACACTAGAAAATCAGAAAATCCAGTTTGGTGTTGGGGTTTTTTGGGGGAATGGACGGGTGGGGACATTCCGTTTTTAGTGTGGGGTTTGGGGTTTCTTTAAGGCAATAAGGTCAGGAGACAACTCCTGTCCTCTGGAAGCAACTTGTTCCAATCTCCGTGATTAATGTGCATTGAGAGTCCCATTTTTATACCTCCATCTACTCCAGCATGTCAGTAGCCAACAATCCTCAGGTTAATCTGGTGCCAAGAATAACGTTACTGTATTTTCTCTTAGCAAAGTCAGAAGAACAGTAGTCTAGAAAGAACCAGGGAGACAGAAGCAGAACTGAAATGGGATATCACACCATTCTCTCCCCAAATTAATAACCTACCAATCATCCCAATTACATTATAATTATACATTATCACAATTCAAGTATGGGCTTTGACAGTAGTTTATTCACCGGAAAGTTTCTACCAAGGGACAATGGCTGAGAATGTAAGTTTTAAACAAATTTTTCCTAAGTAAACTGAGCTAATCCTAAACTGCAACTTCGATCCTGATCTCAAAAAGTTAAACATGGCTTATTCACTTGTCCATTGCATAGATGAATGAAAGCAGACCCCTCCATTAATTGGGTTTTTAATCCTAGCTATGCTGGGAGAAGGTTTTGCACTTGAGGTCCGAGACTTAGAGCACACAGGGAAACATCTGCAGCATCAATGACCTTTTGCAACCAAGTTCTGGTTTAGAATCAAGACTTTTGAAATGTCCCAGCGTCTTCAGTTCTGGGGGTTTGGTCCAGATCCAAAACTCCAGGCTTGTTTAATAAGAAGATTCCAGGCAGTCCACAGCTGACCCTGGCCAGTTGCACTGGGGCTCCAGCTTGCTGACGTGGAGGAGGAATACTGCGCAGGGACTGACTAGGTCCAGATGCTTCTTCTCTCTTTAGAAAGGAAATTATAGTCTATAGAAGAGGAGCTTGGCACAGCCAGCTTTCTAAGCTAGGAAATTTCATGATCTGTTGCAATATATTAACATGTACATTTTTAACTCCAACAGAGACATAGCTTGTTTCTGGAACAAATGTTTGATAGGGGCTGAGTTGCAGGGCCTAAGGGAATGCGAGGGGCTGGATGATTTCATTTCCCCTCAGCTAAGGCAGCTGGCAAACATGGGTATGGTTTTCTGCTTTTTTGCTTTTATTGTTATGAATTGTGTGGATAATTGATGGCAGGTTGCCTAGAGCCTGGGATAGGCCTCCTTCATGAAAGCTGAAGTAAATAAACAGTGGTTTGCCTTTATTTCACTGGTTCTGTGCTGATTTCGGAAATAAAAAAAGACCTGCTTCGCGTTTAAAGGTAGCAGCCTAAAAGAACAGAGCAGACTCGTTACACACAGTGGCAACCTGGATGTCACCCTTGGATCAGTAACAGCTCCTGGGTCTCAGCATCAACCCCAGGCACAACATCTTCAGGTGAAAGGGATTTTGATTTCCAAGCAATTTTCCTAAGACCATTCCCAAGCTCTGAACTTACATTACATACTGCAGACCAGAGGAAAAATAAATAAAACATGTGACCCTCCCAACAGCTGCATTAAAAAAAAAAAACAAACCAGGTTTCAGCCATCATTTACTCAGATAAATTTTTTTGTGCAAATAAACCTGTTAATATCGCATTCAAATATAGTGTTTATCATCTCAGTAATACACAAAATCTGCACAGGTGTCTCTCCTTCAAGCTATTTCAATGCCTACTGCATGAAAAGTATTTCCACTACATATAAAATACCTAATGTTGCTAGTTCAGTGCAGAGTTGTACCAGAATCAAACTTAACTGAGTTTCCACTTCACAATCAGCTTAGTTGTGAGAATAAGGTTCCACTGAGACACTCATTTGAAATTAATCACTTTATTTACTTTCATGCTAACCTATCAAGAATAACAAGAAAAATGGACATGTTTATTCAACTTTTCCAATGTAGAACTCAACTCAGTTTCATAATTAGAACCATCAATCAATCATCATTTTTCTAATTGTTTGTTTCACAAATGGGAATTGGTATGTATTAAACAAACCAATTCTCCCTTTTTTCCCCTCAAAATAATTCACCTACAAAGAAAAGAATTTTGGAGCAAATGAGGAATTAAGAATTCAGGAATTCCCAGTTTGAACCAATGCTGGAAGTTGACCACCAGAGACAGAGCTGAAGCCAGGCGGGGTGCGAGGAAGGAGCAGGAACACAATGGTTGCTGTTCGTCTTGCTCGGAGCAAGGAAAACTGGCATGTGAAATGAAGAAATTCAATATCTTGAAGTGAATTCCCTGCCCAAAACATGTGTCTTACCCTAAGAAGGGGGCAGCTCAGCAGCAGCGCTGTCGAGTCAAACAAGTCCAAATCATGCTTATAAATACAGAACAATGAATTTCTTGACTGACTGAACTAAAAATATCAAAGAATAAATTCATTTTGTGCTAAAATTCCTATAATTGGGAAATTAACATTATTGTAAAGGTATTAAAGATCAACATAAAACCATTCCTACTGTTCAATAATATTGTTTGTAGTCAAAATATGGAAACAGCCAATCTCACAGCAATGCTGATACAGATGGTGTGTTTCTATCGTGGCACAGAATTGAGGGAAGGTACAGCAGAGGGCATAACTAATCATTATAACTAAACATTTCCCATAAATAGCCATGTAATTTCAACCTAACTGCACTGTAAGCTCTATAAAATCCCTCTATGAAGTACATTTTCTATGTGCACTCCATTGTTATGGGTGGCTGGATTTAGGTAATTACATACAGTTTGAGGTCAATATGGAAAACAGGCCTCATTCACTAGTGGCAAGCTCTCTCCAAAAAGAATACACTCTGAGGAGCGCATTGAGTGCATTTTCTGCACTGAGGCAGAAGAGCCAACTGGTAAGGTACAAAGTCTCCGATTTCTTCGTTCGGATCAAAATTACTTTCAGAATATCTCAAGGACAATAAATTAAATCCCAGGTGCACATCTGGTAATAAACAATGAAAGAACAGAATAACCTCCATGTAAACCATCTCTCTGGTAACAGAAGCATCTTCTTCCAAATAGGAAAATGTGTAACAGTCTTTTGCAAGGCATCCTCCTGCAACTGAGCTATACAATTAAATTCCTGATGTAAAGCAGGTGTCTAGAGCTCACTGTGAAACACCCTTATCCAGAAGGTGGTCACTGTGTGAATTAATCTGTAGGGAGGGCCTTCCCTACTGAGTGTTCCTCATCAGTATCCAAAGATAATATTCAGAATCAGCAGACGGCTGGAAATAGATGTCTCATCATTCTGTGTTTCCATTCCTCCACCTATGAGCAGTGCAACATTCCTAATGCATGAAGAACTTAGGCATGACGCATGAGTATGTAGACTGTTTTGGAAGGGGATGCCCTTTTACTATGATGTAGCAATATGACACTTTCAAAATTATCCAGAAATAAAATTAATTTCAAAGTCCACATAATACATCAATATTAAAATATGATTAATGAGGCACTTTAACCTTGAGAAAGATTTCTCTTCAACTTTCTATTTCCTGTTTTAAATCTCTATCAGTGCTTGAAGAACAAAAATGTTATTGCTTTCTTGAAACTTTAGTACCAAGTCACATGATCAGAAGAGCTCATAATACTAACTCAGAGGTACGTTGCACAGGAGCTAGACTATGCTTCACACAGGCTCCCAGACTTGCTTTAGAAACTTACTGCCTTTGAATCAGACCTCAAGCACGTGAAGTCCTGATATTATTTTTTTTAAATATTAATTTCTTATGAACATAGGTAACACCTTAAACTGAGTGGAAAACTCTCCTACGCAACCAACAACTGATTAATTTCAAGTAATTGCTGGACTATTCACATATTATAAAAACAGAGAATTCAAAAACACGATGACTCAGAATACTCCTTAACCAAAAAGCAAAGTCAGTTTGGATCAAAGGGGCTTGTAATACATTTAAGTTTTTTCTACTCTCTGTTCTGTTCTTCTTAATATTCTTATGCAGCCTGAGTAACTTATATACCAGCCTGTTCAAGGCTTCACCAAGTCTTTCCTTTTTATTAGATAAGGGATGTCCATGCTCAGACCAAACAGTACATGTTAGCATACACACTAGTGACATTTCGTTCTGCAGAAAGTTTCTCTGAGTAAGCACTGTCTAAAGCAGTGGTGCAACATATGACTTGAGCTTTAATTGCATATGACACACCAGAAATTTCACGGGCTACAAAAACCTCAATTTTGCAATCACGTCAGACTCTTCATAATACATCAGTGAGTGTATTAACACAGGTGCTGGAAAACTCATTATGCATTTAGTTGGACTGAAAGAAAAACATTGCCCTTCAGGCACTTTGCATGAAGACAATTCCATTTGCAAAGCAGGCTCCTACATGTTTCCCACAGGACGGGAAGAACAAAAAAAAAAAAAAAAAAAAAAAAAAAAGGCAGGACAAGCAGAATGTCTTACTCCTTTTCTCAAGGGAACTCTATTCGCCAAGCAGTACCAACGAAGCAATTGGGACTTTGAAATCAGGGACATTTGATGCAGACATGAAGAAGAGCAGCAGGATCTTGCTCTCTCACGTGGCTTTATGAATTGTATGCATGTCATGATTTGCTCACTTGTGAACCCTGTCGCAGTAAGAGAAAGGCAGGGAACTATCACACCAGAAAGTTTCTTCTCGTGGCATCGAGTCAACACTCACTGACATGTATAGGACACAGACTAAGCCACAGCTGTGGCCTGTTAGAAAACAAGACCGTAGGAGCCTCCCCTTTCCAGGCATAGTCATGTTCCCTCCTACTACCATCACTCCAGCCTAGGACTCCTGAAACATTCTTCCAGGCAGAGCTACAGATTAGGATGTTACACACACCAAATGTCAAGTCGCTATCCAGATTAGGCATGCTTCATTCTGTCCCAAACTTAAGTCTTTACTGAACATTTTATAGCTTCACGTAAAATGTTCATCTATCATACCAAGCACACGGATCATCTTTAGAACCCTGAAAGCCTTAACTTGCTTGTTCGTCTGTACTGAGATGATGCAAGGACCTTCTCTGTGTCAGATTTGAGCACAGAGCAAACTCAAACCAAAGCCACCGAGATTCCCTTGGTTCCCCCTGAAACTAGAAACTGGGCTGTGTTTGTGTGCTGACGTTTACTCATGACTGGAAGCAACCTTCAGTCAAAATCACATGAATTTGTGCACAAAGATAACAAAACTCAGCATGGCTTAATCTGGGGGATGATTATAAAAAGTTTGCATAGCTCTAATACTCCAGTGATAATAGATTTTAAAAACACTGCTCGTACGAAAGTAATCTCTATTTGCACTTAACATTTTTCAGTGTAATTGATAAAAGATTTCTAAGATAACTACTTACTACAAGCAACTCACTGCTACATCATTTTTCCTAATTAATTCTTACCTCAGATGAATAGAACCTGATGTTTGTTGCCCTCTTTTAAATGAAAAACTGAAATAATTAAAGTTTTTATTCATTAAGGGGCAAAAAAACTAGGTATAAGTCATCTTATTACAAGAAATTAGGCTATTCATGTGCTTCAAGTTAGGTTCTAAAGTGGTCTCCTGAATGGGAGATTTAAATCACCAAATATTTACTTTCTGCATTCATTACATTCAAACACAAACAAAATAAACTGCTTATCTTGCACAGTGCCTATAAAATAGACAAATTCTGTCCTGCAGAGGTTTCCAAGGAAACCAGGGAAGGCTCAAAGAAACAGAGAACATCTGGAAAAAGAAGGGGAGGGGAGAAAAAAAAACCCCAAACTAAGTGCTCCATAACCTCAATTTTAAAACATTAGAAACATATCCCTAATAAGAATTAGAGCAGTGCAATTCACACTGGTTGGCCTCAGCATTCTTCATAAGGGCAAACACGCACAGCCTGAAGAGATCAAGATTTAACTCTTCTCTCCCCGTAATCCTGCCCTGCCCCCAAAAAAAACCAAAAAAAAATCCAAACAAGAAGTGTGAACATTTTGATACAATGTGGTAAAGCTGCAAAATTTTGGTTTGTACAGTAAAAGAAAGGCCAACCTCGCAGAGTGCTGTGCTTACTGAAACCTTAGAGCAAGCAACAGTTTATGTGATTTGCTGTCTAGAGATTTCTTTGCTGAGGAGCCAGATTCCACTTCTGAAACTAATCAGCTATTCAACATGAAAATCCATGCAATACAAGAAATATATTATTAGCACAATGAGTCAGTATGTATATTACAGTAGTACCCTAAGGCTCCATTTGAGATCAAGGATGCTTTGTGCTCAGCACTGCACAAATTCATAGGAAGGTCCTGCACAACATAAAATCAAAGCATGCCCAAGATACTCAATCTCAGTATCCAGGTTTAGATAAAGTTTTCTATCACTACAACAAACATTTCAACCAGGGGAAAAAAAAAAAACAAACAAAAAAAAAAAAAACACACAGGTAAAGGACAATTTGTCTAACCTCAGTCCTAATTTTTGACGTAGGCTTCTGGCACTCTGCCAGTCATTAGTATAATTCCAATATTCAGTGCTGTCACAGCAGCCATACTGTCGTGTTGGCTCTTCCTTCCCCACGTAGCTCCATTTTCCATGTTCTACTCTGCTTGTCACCAGGCTTGATGCCTCTTACATCAGGTTCTTCCCTTGCTTTGCTGCCAATGCATGTTCCAGTATGTTCTGACTCTTGCCAAAGCAAGCATTTAAACATCTGGAAAACATCCTCCATTACTTTCACCAGCAAGATGCATCTGCCTTGCAATGTAGTTCCCATACAGCGAGAATGTCTGATGTCTTAAGACATCACACTTTTATAAATATATATATAAAATGCACTACATATATTTAACGCTATATATTACACTATTCTAAAATTTAGCATGCAGTAAGTTACAAAAACACACAAATTTCTTTTAAAATTTTAAGCATATATACTGGTAGGTTTACAGCCCAAAACATTCCTGATTTGAGAGTTCTAAATTACAGGTATTGCTCCATATTTATTTTAAATATATTACATTCAGAATTGTGTTCTTTTTCTAGTGCATGCAATTTGAAATATATTATTTTTTCACTAAGATTTCGGGGGGGGGGGGAAGTGTTTCATAGATAAAATGAGATTTCAGATGTAAAATTGGGAGTCTTTTGTGTGATCTGCCTGCAGATGACATCAAAGTGCTGTGATTTGAATACTGGGTCTATTAAAGTCTTAACTTTGTCTTCAGAAGTTGCTGCTACATGCATTCCCCTTCACTCCTCAGACAATTCAAGCTGTTGTTAAAGGTTCAGTTTTATAAAATATATCATGGTTAACAAATCAGATGCTGCGTGTTATAAGATACAAAGTATGCATGGTGCAACAATTCTGTCTTGTAAGCCCTTTGTCAAAAACATTGTTTTAATGCCTCACATGCCTAAAGAACCACTGCCAAGGCTGCTATATAGCATGTGAAAAGCTCTTCCATGTTCTGCATGAGTTAAAGAACATACGCCTTCAGCATTGGAGGTTCTTTAACTCCATCATGAAGCCAAGAAGCCCATTACCTTTTCTTTTAGAAATTAATAGATTTTCAATGTATGCATTAGGGTGTGTTGATTTGGGGGGTTTTGTAATAAAAGAAGCCACTCCTTCCAGAGGAAAAGAGAGACTACTTTCTGTCTATGCTTCTAAAGGAGCAGAAAATGCAAGCTATTTCCATTCCTTTTCCACAGCCTGAAGTCACAATAGGGCAATAATCTCTCAGTCACACAGAGCCAAGGGCTCCTTGAGAGATATGAGCCCCACCTCACACCCGACACCTCTCTGGAAGTTTCTGCCTGTTTTGCTTCCCTTCATCTTCCTTTCTTAGAGCTTTGGACACACTGAGGATTATTCATCTGGTAGGTGTGCACATGGCAAAAACCTTGAATAAAAGAGATTCAGTGCTCAGAATACCTGTCCTATTCAAGTCTGGGTCCCCTAATTTTCCATTTTACCATCTTTTTTTTTTTTTTTCTTTTCCATAAATTACCACTTAGGCCAACATTGGACTTGATGACTGAAGGACGAACAAAAGCTTCTCGTCCTTTTCTTCATGCTTTTCTGCCTAAGGGATCATGAGAACTATATTTTTCTTTACAAAGTCCTACTACGTGACAAAGAACAGCATCCTTAGTTTTAGCCCCCTCTGATCACAGAGCGCAAGACAAACTCTGTTGTTGTTATCACCACGCCAGCCTACACTTTTCCAAGATAATTCTCCTCTTTGCGTATCTTACCCATATTTTTCCACAGATGGCAAGTATTTCATTCCTCATTATCATCTGTGGATTTCATTAATATCCTGTTTCTCTCCTGATCTAGATTACAGAAGACCGTCTGTGAAACCATGAGATTTCATCCACAATGAAGATACATTACTCCTAATCAAGTATATTTATTTCATTTTCCCACCACTCACAATAGCAACATTCAAGCCAATATGAACTTTAAGATTTCATAAAACAGTGAACCAAATGCTTTACTAGCAGTCAAATGCTTTTACATCGACACAACATAAAGCCATCAAGCAGTAGCCTTTTAAAATTATCGGCGGGGGAACTCTGCAACGTCTTTCCCTGTAACAACAGCCATGTAAATTATGATTCTACAGTACACATAATGAATGAGGCTAAAGTTCTCTCTTAGGGGACACAGAGATGCTACAGCACCATCTCCAAGTCTGACCCCTAAAATATTTTAGAAAGATCCGTTCATACCTCCAAAGACCTGAAGTCTAATAGATTTTCAAGCTTGATTAATAAATGATGAATTTTCCAGAACTATAATAAATGACCTTTCCTTGTAGAAATAATACCCGACAGTTATAGATACCTTCAGCCAGATCAGTATCAGCAGTCATGCTGCTAGGCAACATTAAGCCAGGACAACCCCAGAACCACAACACGCTTTGCCAGCTGGAGCCCTCAGTGGTTAATCTCCATTTTAGTTGATTAGTTGGCAGGTTTCTATGGGCCTGGTCACAGCTACCACAGAGAATGCGCTCCTTTCTTGACCTTAACTTCTTGTGCAAAGCATCACTACCACTGGGACTAGGGCACACGTGAAGATAAGTGACATTAGAGTATATTCTCATTTTCTGATGAGAAGAATAATTTCAGGAAACCTCCAGGAGTCTTAGAGGAGGAGTGAGATGACCCAGCTACTCAACGGTATCTTTCCTACCAGGAGGCTTATCAGTACTGTAAATGAGAAAGCCAAAGATAGATCATACTTTATTAAAAAGGAATATATATTTATTGATTATATTATTTGTTAACAATAACAATAGTAATTCATAATTCAGGTAACCAAGTGTTCATAATTCAGGGTAACTTGATTTCCCTAAAATAGCACTGACGGCTAAATTGTCCCTATGCCTAATAAACCTAATCATATATTCTAGTCTAAAGAAAGTTCCTCTTGCCAGCGAGATTTCAATTATTTATCTCAACAACATGCTATGGGATGCTGTTACTCAGCCACTGAACATGAGGTTCGGTACTTGTAAAACTTAAGGTACTGCAGCTGAGGGAAAGAACAACTTTAAGCTAGACAGAAAATGAGACAAAAATAATGATCATAGGATAGCAATCACTACGGTATTACATCACATTTTCATTACATCAAAAGATTTGGTAGAACCCTGTAAAGAAAACATTTAAGAAAAGCTGAGTGGAAAACAGGCAATCAAGCAAGCACAGCTTCTGTTCACTGTTTCTGCTTTAATTTTTCCCTTTATTAAAGGGAAATAATGGCCAAGAGACACGAGACCTCAGACTGGTAAGTGATTAAAAAAAAAAAAAAAAAAAAAAAAAAATCAATCAAGGTCGTCTGTGATCTCTGGAAGAGAGAGGACTGCTTTAAATAAAACTCTCAGCATAAATTCTGAGGTTACCTGTCATAATACAGCTATTCAGGGGCAGGTGACAGGAGTTCTCTGCAAATGAGGAACAGTTTCTTCCTGGCTTTTTGTGACCATTTGAACATGCAGTATTAATCTTGGAGTGACTGGGCCAGGAAAGACTCCTGATGATACCTTTTATCTGCCTTAATCTCTTCCTGCACTACACTGTCATTGTGCCTTTAATTCTTCACTTCAGATGGTCAGCTTGCTGAAGGATGCTGGCAAGCATTTCATGACCAAAGAACATTTGGAGAAGATATTGTATGGACCTTCTCAGCCAGACATCTACTGCACAGCAGGGAACAGGCCTCAGTGCGACAGTTTACTCTTCTGTTCCTACTCTAAATGAGTTCATGTCCAAAACTCTGAATTCCTGCCAGCAGTATCAGAGTAACTGCTTGTGTTTCTGTTCAGCCACATTATCCAAAGAACAGGGGCACAGAGATTCAAATTAATTCTTTAGTCCTCCCATGCTACCATTACATAGTCCAAAGGCTATAAATGAAAACTAGCGAAGACACAAAACACTGTGGAAGTTTTTCAGTATAAAAACAACTCCATTATATCATTCTCCCAACTGTACTATTTACACAAAGTTGCAGAAAAATACACATTCTCCAAAACTCTAATCAAGTTGCAGCTGGCAGCAGCATGGCCAAGGAACAACCTTAGACCAGCTCTCCAAAGACAAGACCTATCTTCAGCAGCTAATAAAAACGGAATCCCAAGGGTCTGCATGAATAGAGTTTGCCTGTGCAGAGAGCATCCCACCCCTGGCCCTCTGACAATCATTCTTAGTCTTCGTGCTTATATAACACATGACCTTTCCGCAGCAAATGCGGGTGGGATCGTGGAATAATGGAATTGTTTCTCACTACAAGAATAAAAGACAGCACAGCAGGCTATGAAAAATGTATGTTGCTTACTCAGAAAAGATAATTGTAAGTAACGGTTTGGATATTTTAATTACCACAGCACCAAGGCCTTATCAGCATCCAAAGCTTCCTGCATGCTATTGTTTTCATAACCATAAATCAACCTATAAAACAACAACTTATATGAACAAATTGTTGTGTCACTTCCTATAGACAGTGTCACTGGTTTATCCTTTCTGGTAGTTCAGCAACAGCACTAACTTCACATTTCTCAGAATTTAAGTCAGGGAAAGCATAAATCATGGAACATAATCTGTGACAAAAACTGTGGAGAAAAAATATAATTTATACACACCTGATGTATTGATTACATTAAAGGTGTAAACAGTATGCAATGTCACCTCTGAGGTATCTCTCATCTTCAGTTACGTGACATAAACCATTTTTCTCCAGCCTGAAAGTACCCCATTTCTTAAATAACTGAAGAACACTTACCTTATACTACTGAAAGAAACACATTTTCCTCATTCCCTTCTCATTAGGTGTTGAATTAATGCATCAGACATTCCAATTCAAATTATACCTGACCTTCTTCACGTGACGGTCTCACCAGGGCTTTCAAAGGGCAGTTTAACAAGGTGGGTCTGTTGCAGTTTGAGATTTCAGACAGTGAGCGCAACAATCTGTCCTCGTGCTCTGAAAGTTCAAACTCCAAGAAGCCTTTGTCAAAAACTGAAATTCCAACTTAATCTGATTAATTTATTCATTTTACACTAAAGGATACTTAGTTTTGCCCCATGCATTAGATTAAGAATAGGTTCTTTTGTTTATAAAATAAGTTGAAGTGCAAACCCAGTCTATCTTCACTGACCCAACTGGACTGGCAATCTGATTTAGTGTAAGAAAAATTTTCGAGAAAAAAATTTGTATCATTAGGACCTTACACACAAAAACATTCAGGGTCACAAAGACAAACATGGGTGAAACAATCAGTGTACATATAAGGATAGATCACATGCCTCCAGTTGGAATTTCGACTATTTTTTATTATTACTTTATTATTTTTTGGCACTGAGTTCGTTGCCTTTCTCTGAATATGGAAAAATAGTTGTACACAGGCCATGAACATCTGCTCAGGTTTTTTTTAAAGGATCATAGTGTTGCATGAAGGTCTGCCTTCAGAGTTTCTGTTTCCCCATACATACACACAAGAACCCCTGTGCTTCTTTTCTCACAAAACACCAAAAACCAGGTAATGTGGTAAGCTGACCAGTTCTAATTCTAATCACAGAAAAATCATATGACTTCCAGTTAAGCCAGATAGAAATAGTAAACTACTTAAACACCAGGTGCTGTTCCTAAGCAGAGTTTTCCTAGGTAAATTTATAATAAATTGAGGATTTTGGTGGACATTTATTTTTTCTGAAAACTACTAAAGAGTTAACAAATTGAAAAAGGCTTATTTATATGTTAATATACGTTATTGTTAAACGGGATCAATCCTGCAATGTTTTACATGAACAAATCAACCTGATATAATGTTATAATTTTGAAACAAATTGCAAAGATGGAAGGACTTCACCAAGAAATGAAACATGACCGTGCCAAAACGTGAAGGAGAGCACGAAATGACCATTTCATTTCTATGGCGATAATCTGTATTTGTAAACATTGTTGCAAAAAAATGCCTGCACTAACAACCACAGCACACAATTATTCTTCAACCACAAAGTATTTTCTAAAAATGCAAGCTAATGTAGATAGCTTAACATGACCTTCATTTTTATGTGTTCCTTAATTTTGAGCAAAAGTTTACTCAGTCTGAGCAGGAGGAATCTTCTTGAGGACTCTTCTAGTGGAAATTTCTGTGTAGGGTCTCCTTCCCACACTTCTACAGGCAGGGAAGCCAACCACAAATATTCAGAAGTCATGAGTCAGTCCCCAAAGAACAGTGACTTTTTTTAAAATAAATAATGGATTCTCATTTTCTGCTTGTTTAGAGCTATAATCACTTCTATTTTCGAGTTATTTGCTATGATTAGACTACAAACAGATACCTACGTGCACAGACACACACATGCACGCTTTCTCCTTTGGAAAGTAGAGATACGTGTATAAGTGAATGATCTTGGGATCTGGAACTTTGGAGAGAAAAAAAAAAAAAAAAGAATCATGTATCATAAAATCCTCACTAAAATTGTGAGAATTAGCAAGACAGAGGTAATTTTTTTTTCCTTTCATAACATTCTCCATAGGAGCTTTGAGGACTCGTTACAATAATGAAAGACACATAAAAAACAATGAAGCACCTGGCATGAATGCTCAATAATTCTCTTACCTCCTCATAGCTACAGCAGACTTTCCCTTGCCATCATATTCCCAACACCTCTCCCAGTGAAGAGACTGTGCAGCATAGTAACTTTTCTCCCTAAAGATAATGTCTTTAATATCAGTGAGGGGATAATGGCCATATTTAATAGCCCCTTTGAGAATTCAAAGAAGTCGAAGAGGATCAAACATTGAAACAGGCCGCCCAAGGAAGTGGTTGAATCTCCATCCCTGGAGGTATTTAAAAGACAGGTAGACGTGGTGCTTAGAGTCATGGTTTAGTGGCGGTTTTGGCAGTGTTAATGGTTAGACTCGATTATCTTAAAAGTCCTTTCCAACCTAGACGATTCTACGAAATCAAACGGCACGACCATTGTTTGTTTTCGCTTGCTCACACTGTGCAACAAGGCAAATTAGATACTTTTAAATCAATACCAGGGCTCACATTGATCTCAGCTGAAGTAGGGCTGACACCACAAGAGTGGTACAGGGAAGGATAAACCACCACAAAATTCACAGACAAGGGTGTGTTGCAGGAACTGATGAGAACCTAAAGGCAAGTATAGTATTGCAGTGAGAATTATGGGAGACAGTGGCAATAGACCATCACTGCCATGCCCATGTGGAATTTGTGCAGACAAATCCTCTTGAAGGAGGTGATTCACACAATTTCAGCTCTGATTCAAGTTTAGCAAGAGATTTTCCACTGAAGGTGCGCTTCTAGTTTTCTTAAATAACTTTTGAAGAAAGCAATCACATTTACACTCGCAAGTGGATGGGAAATGATTCCAGAAGCACGCACTGATTCTGCTAGTAGCTTCCTCTATCCTGAGTCCTAAGGAATGAGGAAAGATCATACAGTGTGTAGAAATCCCTGCATCAAAGGTTCAGGGCTTCCAAGTATTCAGTGCTTAAACAGCACCTAATTTCAGCTATCTCCCGGGTACTTTTTGGCCCTACTGCATTTCTGAACTAGTCTAGGCCCCTACACAGAAAATTCAAACCAGGATCTTTCAGTCTTTGTAGGATTTTGCAGTGCTGACTTTATTCCTAAATAACTCTTAAATAGGCACATTTAAAACAGCCAGTCTCAAAATGACCAGTTTTGCTGCAGTAGGTTTGAAAGTGTCTTTCACGTTTTTACATGCATTTTAAGTGTGTGTACTATATAGCACTACAAGCCAAGTGTTCTTGAGCAAAACAGATCAATCTGCAATGGCTCCAAAAAAAAAAAAGAATATAGAAATTGGCATTACTTAAAAGCACAGCAATGCTAAGTGCCAAACAAAATTGTTAAGCAGTATGTTTGGTTTAAAGAAGTATTACAGTTCTTTTATTAAAAAAAAAAATTGTAAACCATTTTACCTGCTTTATTATATTAAATTTATCTATCAATATCGCTCATGCTCATTGTGATAAATTCTGTAACGTACTTGTGCAAAAGCTATTTTGTCGTGGTTGAGGTTGACAACCAGTATTTAATCCTTCTCATTTTTTCTAAGATTGGCATGGAAAATGACTGCTAAAGCAGTTTTACATACTTTCTGAAAGTCTGATAGTTTTTTTTTTCTTATCTAAGCTTCCTGAAGTGCCTTCCTTGCTTCTCCAGATACCTCCAATATTTCTTTACCATAGCACCTATATTCAGGTGACACAGTTTACCAACTGAATGGAGAGAAGTGAAGCAGCTGTATAGATAAAATCACCTGCAGTACGATACAATGTACACTGATCTTAGACCTCTGTACAAGTAAGTAGTAAAACCAAGACAAACTAGGGGGAAAAACCCTCCCCATTCTGCAGTGTTTGTGGGCTTCAGTCAGGAACTAAATCAAAACTGGAAACCCTTGGTTTATGCAACTAAACCAGACCAACATGTAGGAAGTACCCCCCTTCTTCCTCACTGGGCACCATCCCTCACAACACACGCAAATAGCTTTGGGGGGTTTTGGTTTTTAGTTTTAATATAATGAACATTGGAGAAGCAGCTTCCTCATATGTATGGTAGACAAAAGCTATTACATTCTCAAACAGGAAAATGAATAAGTGAAGTAAGTGCAAACAGATGTCACTAATTTATTATAAAGTATTTTGCTCTCTGACTTACCACGTACCTCTGAGTTGCCTCAGCCATCAGTGTATGGGAAGTACATCCCAGACGGTGTTGCTACAGTACTTGTTCATCCCATAATTTCCATAATAGCAACAAACTACTAAGTGACACATAATAACTTAAACCCAGAGAAATCTCACATAAGTTGCCTTAAAAAAACAAAAAAAAAAACAAAAAAACAAACCACAACAGGCAAAAAAAGCTATCATTTTTACTAAATAGGTACCAAAAAATGAAGTTAGTATTTCCACAAGTGTTTTCTTTGTTATTATATGTATCTGAAAAATGTATAATATACATCTCTCTCCTTATGGCAAGTATATGAATTACACTCCTGAGATTATACAAAGCACCCCCTCTACGGGACTTCTTACACAGCTGTGCATATTCAGGAGAGTCTCATTTTGCTTTGTAGAACAAAAGTTTCCGAACTATTGCACTGTTTTACTCATCAGGCTTTGACTCCTCCTCACTTGTGCGATGCAGCGGTATTACAGAGAAGTTCAGTTACAAGAAAAATGAAACTCTCGAAAATACGCGATAAAATAACTGCAAACCGTATTGCAGGGTGATGTACTAGTCCCTTTGTCGGGCATTATTTGGAAAAGAAGCCAGCGTTACAAATGAGAAGCCTAGAAAGTACGTTGGGGAGTACAATAGCTGCAGACTGTCCCACCGCAACCAGTCTGCTCACATTTCAGGAAACCGACATACAGCACGACATCCATCCGCACCCACGAAAGAGTACAGTCACTACGCAGCCTCCTGACCATCCATCTCTCTCTCGCAGGCATTGAAACCATATTACAGATAAACGCATATAAAGCGGCCTCCGAAAAGTTCGGGTTACAGGGCCAGGTACGCCGCTTGCCCGCCCTCCTGCCTTCGCAGGGCTCTGCCGCAACCCGCGGCGGCTCCGCTAAGCGGGCTCCCGGGGGGGCGAGGGGAAGGCGCTGTGCCACCGCAGCCCGCCCCGGGGGATCAGGCAGCCCCTCCAGCCAGAGACAGGCGAGGAAGACGATGGAGAAGGAAAGAAAGGAGGAGGAAGAGAAGAGGGCGGGGGGAAATCCACGTTTCTGTATTTCTCTATAACAAAGAATGTGAGAAAGCAGATGTAGTCCAGCGCAAACGACTCCGCCCTGCGAGGCTGGTGTGTTTACTTCTCCCAGCTCGGCTTGCCCGGCTGCTCTCCAGCCCGCAGCCTGCCTTCAGCCCCCGTCCCAAGCACCTTCTTTTGTGGGAAGCTTCCCCGTGGCCCCGGCCGCGCCGGGCAGCGGGGCTCTGTCCCCGCCGGGCTGGGCGGCAGCGCTCGGCGTGCCATCATCGCCCTCCCGCCCGCTCTGCGCCCGCGGCCAGCGCCGCGACACCCCGGCTGCGGGAGCCTCGCTCCGTCTTCGGGGCAGGAGCCCAAAGCGCAAACCTCGCTCCCCCCTCTTCTCGGTGTGTAAGAGCAAAAGTCTTGTTACTCTTGTACCCCGGACGTTTTCCATTCCACTTATTACCCGAATCACACAATAAGCACACTGCATGCAAAGAGGAGGGATTATTATACTTTTTTTTAGAGGGGGAGAGAGAGAGAGAGAAACTCACCACCGTCATATTCTTCTTCTTCTTGCGCGTTTGTGGTTACAAATCGCCCTAATAAAGCAGCAAGGATGAAAAAAGTTCTCGTTTGTACCCAGATTGCCATCATGCCTAGATATTAGACATGTATCCTCCTGGGCAGCAGAAAGTGCAGAAACGTAAGGTTATTTTAGCACCATGAAGCCAGCTGGGGAGTCTTTCTGCCTTTCAGCATCAGTTCCAGGACAAAGTCTGCCAGCCCTTTTTTTCAGCACCAGCTCCAGCGCAGTCTGCAAACGCTCCTTCCAGGGGATGCAGCTTTAAATAGGAAGAATGCTGCCTCCACTTCTCTTCCTGCCCCTTTTCAGCTCGTTCAGGCTCCTAATCATCCACTCCCTGCCAAGCAACGGTCTGATTGATGGTAAATAACCGAATCAGAGCTGGCTTCACTCTTCCTTGAACTTTTCTCTTTATGAGTACACTTGTGGGATATTTTCCTGCTGCTGTGCAGTGCATGTGCTGTGTCAGGACCATTTATTAAGAAAGCAAAGCGTATCTCTGCAAGAAGCTGTCAGGAACGGAAAGCGCTGCTTTTAACACACCCAGCCCACACTTCCTGGGAATGGAGGGTAGAGCCCCATTTGGAGCCGATTCCCTTATTAGGAACTTGATCCCTTCCAGCTTGCCGAGAGGAGGGTTTCCTCCTCTCCCTTGATAACTGTCCCCTGCCTTGCTGTAGCTGCATTACCAAACGCTATTCCAGTCCCTTGAGAGGGGCCACAGAACTACCAAGGCAGCTTGTTCCAGGAACCTGTAAATAACCACCTTTCCCCCCAAAGGGGAATAATCTTTCTCAAATGAATTCATTTTTGAATAATCTTTCCTCAAATGCTTAGCGTGCTCTATCTTTACTCTCCTACCAGTTGGGAAGACTATCGCAAATCTCTGGAAGATGCTTTACACTACTAACACCAGAATGATAATCCAAACTATCCAATTACCTGCTTTTCTTCGAGGCTCTCCACCTCCATTCCTTGACAACTGGAAACCTACCTAAGCCCCAGCCTGGTATTTAGCCCTTAGCAATGCACCTTAATTAGCATTCTAGCATGGACACTAAGTAAATCTCTCTTCTGTGGATCACCTGCAACTGGGAGTACGATGCTAGATTTTTTTCTTCCCACAGTGTTTATGTTCTGCAGAGCTCCAACACTAATCCCCTCATTTGCTAAGAATTGGGGTTGCCTATACCTGCTGCAGGGAAACGTGTATTCATCTGTTGGGAGGTTTTCTATCTTTAGCCATGCCAGCTTGAGAACAATCCCATTTGAAGTGGATATGGTGAGAAGTAAACCTCTCTGCCTGGATTTGTGCAGGCTGGCGACACTAGCCCGTTCTAGTTATCAGAGCATGATTTAGCACTTCTCGGGGATGCAACATCGTAAAGCCTGTGAAGTTTTCTTCTGTCTCTTCAAAAGAGCAGCATGCTCAGAAGAGGAAAGGTAACCCAAAAAATGGCATAGCACTGCAATGCTACATCATACCTACTCTAGTATCAAAACCAGAGATTAACATGAAACATGCTGAAAGAGAACAAAATCAAAATTCCCTGCTCTCTTGCACCAAGCAGTCTTGACATAGTAGTCTTCAACCCATACAGGGTTTCACTGCAGGAGCATAATATCCCACACTCCCTGTTGCTCAAGAGTGGTAGCTATGAGAAAGAATGGAAATACTGAAGCTGTGCAAGCTGCTGCAATTCTATTTTGAAAAGCAATCATCATCATTGGTAAGTATCAGTTGAGAAACTCAGAACTGGAAAAACAAAAGTTAACATTTGTTAACCTGCCCAGTCATAGGTGAAATTCTGATTTGATGGGTTCATGAGTACTTGCACAGATTTGCTAGTCTCAAAAGTCGTATGTTTTAGATGTCATACTTCAGCAGAACCCCAGGAAATGTCCCTTGGAAAGCTGAGGTTACATGATGCTGGCTAGAAACATCAGGTGCTTTAGATGATATATCTAGTTTAGAACCAGATCTTACCTTTGCCATTTGCACTGTTCTATATGCACATTATGTATGAGAGAGCAGCAAACAAGAAAGCTTACAGGCATACCCACCACGCTGCCACTGCTAAATCATCACATGAAATTACACGACGCAAAATCACTATATACATTAGAAAAGGAAAATAACACATTTTAAAACCCACACTACACAGGTTTCCCACAGTTGGAGGTAACCTGTCACTTACAGTATTAAGTCAGAGATACTAATATTTATAATTTAAGAGGAGAAAGGCTGAGAATATGGACAGTGTGTTTGAAAGTGTCCTGTGCTCGTTGATGAAAAACTATTACGACAGCCAGACGTGTAGGTGTTTCTGAACAATATGCTACTCACTGGAAGGGATTTATGGGAAATTTCTTATAGTAAAGCTGACAACTCACAGCTGAAAGTCCTCCATGCAGCCTGGGGAAAGCTACAATGAAACCACAGGGAATTCAGACTTTACCACAGAATCATAGAAATGGCCACACACTGGTACATCTTGCCTTTACAGTTGCTAACTTTGTCCTCAAAATTAGATAACAAGTTCTTACGCTTATTTCACCAAGTCTTCAGTCTGCAACAGGTTGGTAAATTCCTAGTGTATTCACAGCAACAATGAGCCTTACCATCATTATCTCTTACAGCCTCTGAGAAAAACACCAGAACAAGAACAGTATTGAATTTTGGTGACATTTTTTTCCCCGATAGCTCATGGAGAAAAAAAATCAGGAAGGACCCCTTTTAGCATTTCCAATAGAACTTTTTTCTGAGGAGTTGGAGAGATTTTCAAAAGTACCTTCTGCCATTTCAAGTCTAGTCTCTCCTTCGGAGAGATTCCTACAGCAGTATATAAAAGTTGCCCTTCAAGTCTATTTCTGCCTTGGTCTCACCAACAAATTATGCCACATAAACAAAACCAGATGAACAAGAGAGAATAGAAAAGGATGTAAATTGCTTAGTGAACCAATCTCCTTATGTGCCCTTATAAATACTTCCTTTCACCATGGCTGTGCATTTAAAGAAGTTTTCAATTTCATTACAAGCATTGTAATTAGTCATTAAGTCTATCATTTTTCATCTAAACAATTTCACTTCTAGGCCTAAGCTATTTGGTAGCATCACATTGGATACGAGTGAGAGAAATTCTTTAGTCAGTACCACTGTAAACGGAGTCAGACTAAGCAATTAAGAGTGGGCAGATAAATAATTCCAAGTATGCTCAGTGTCACCTCCTCCTCCTCCTCTCAATAGGGGAGGAGAAACCAACATTGCATAGAATAATACTGTATATTTATGCAGTAACTTCTCTCCAACCATTTTTCACTTTTTCCATCGTTTTTAGGATTCTGTAAGAACAGAGGAATGTGGAATTTAGCAAACTAGCCTAAGGTCATACATTCAGTAGAAGTAAAGCCAGATACAGACTTTTTGGAGCTCATTTCTCTCCTGTGCCAAGGAAAACTTATACAAGATGAAAATTCCTTGGGAGAAGAATCCAGGGCCCTGACTCCTGGAGCCGATTCCCTTCCAATGCACCTTCAATCTACTCATTGTTACACATTAAGCTTACAGTATTTAACAAACCCGAATTTAGTAGACAGAGCCACTGCAGGAGTGGTACGACTGAAAAGACTCCTCTTTCTCTAGTCCATCTCAGTAGAGCAATAGATCTGGAAACATAGGACACAAAACCAGTCTTTCTGCTAGCAGGAGATCCTTTGAAATTGGGAGTGTCTCGGCTACCAATTTGTGGCTGATTTCTGACTCCCAAGAGATGAAAAAGTCATGACAGGATTAAAAGATCACTTTCTAATGCTTCATGCTTCACACTGGAACAACCAGACACCTTCAAGTTTGAAGGATGTTTATATCAGATGAAGGGAAACAACAAAACAAGAGCAAAATCTTCCCACAAAAGCAGTGTGCTCCTTTATGATATGCTTTAAAAAGCCTTCATGAAACAACAACTGTCCCCAAAGCTAGGACTATTCTAGAGATGTCAAGATACAGTACTCTGAAAAAAATATAACCAAATACTCCCCAATATCCAGTCTGTTGATATCCATTCCTACATTTTAGCCAATAAGTAGGGACTGCATGTTATCTGACCTAAAAATCACATGTGAAGTTCAAAGTTACTCAAAATTCAAAGAGCATTTTGAGTGATAGATGAAGCTAGGGAATACTATTAGGTAATTGTGAGGACTCAGAAATATATTAAAACATAATTCACAAGCCTACACCTCTCAAAGTCTTCAAGTCAGGCCAGAAAATACAAATAATTACTAGCTTAGGATTCTTCAGAGCATGCATACATATGAGTCATTAAAATTCCATTGTCCATGAGGGTTTCTCTTCAATAGAGTTTCATGACCTTTCACACTGTTAAATACAGTGTGAAGTGCTCCTATTTTAAATTAATTTGTACCAAGCTGACAAAAAATGCCTTCATATAAATGACCAAGCTATCTGCTACAAATAAGATGCTGGACTAGTCTTTTAGAAGCAATAGGAAATCGGTGGAATCATGGAAATTTATAAGAGGCTGTACTTGAATGCAAAAATATCTGTCCAAAAACTAGAAAAATTTTAAAAAGCAGTGCAGTTTCACCAAAGTGAGCTTAAGTCAATCTGAGAGTTGCTATCAAATTTTATGTAGGCAGTTAAATCCATGGTAAGTGCTGTTTGAAATTTCCACCTTGTATAAGTTCTTCAATCACACATTTAGGTTAAAAAAAAAAAAAAAGCAGCAGTGACATACCGTATTTTTAACTCACAAGAATATAGTCCACATAAAATGTTTTATTTCTTAGAATTATCCATTAAAATGAACATGACTAAAATAATATGAGAGAAAAATAGTTCTTTTCCTTTGAAGTGCATTCACTTTGCACTTTTAAGACCCCTACTGCATAAGGAATCAGTTTTCTTGTTTTATACAGGTCTTTCACATAGTAAAAGGACAGAAAATTCTGATATTTAAAATAAGAAACTGTAATAGGAAACTACAAAAATTGGCAAGAACATAAACAGAGGAACATGATACTACTTTTAAATCAGATTTTTAAATGGACTAGATTCCAAACTGCATCACCTCAAAACCCTAATCTTCCTGCTGAGACATCCACCAAAAAACCCTAGTATCAACTAGAAATTTAAACAATGCTACATCAGTAATGTTACTGCCCATTTGCAGGAGAATTTCCCCATCAACTTTGGGTAGGAAGGTTTAATAAATGAATTTAAGTCAAGAATTTAAGAGAAGAGGGAGGAAATACATCTTTCTTGTTACATTCAAACTTTGTAATGTTGTTTCAGTTAGTTTTAATTTGGGGAGGTATAATGATACTTTGCTTTCAAACTGCTAGTGTGGGGTCTTGGATTATGTCAGTCACCGTAAATCTGCTTTTGCTATGGGCAATTCCAAACCCAATAAGCTCAGTCAGGTTATTAGCACTGGCAGCCTTTTCTTCAGAACGCCTTAATTAAATTAAACGCAACATTAGTTTAAGCAAAAAATCAAGAATAATTAGGGAAAGTCTTGCATGAAGTCCTTCTATAAATTACACTTATTCTTTACCTAGAACAGGAAAAACAGCATCATTATTTAAATTTTTATTACAAATTCATTGTCAAGCTAGTTTTCGTCCACCTAAGAACTTAAACTGATTAAATGAAAACATAAAAGGGTCACAGCAAGCTACCCACTTAAATGGCAAGGGCAAATGCTAATCTGTAATTCAAATAGGCCCAAACTGATGACAGGCCTCCACTTTTTTTTTTTAAATATTAAATTCCTTTACCTTGGGACCCTAAGATAGTTTACTTTCTACTTTTTCATTGACTGAAACTCTATGCAAAAGTACAAATAAAGTCCTATCCAACAAGTAGATTCACATTTCTAATCATTTTTCTGACCCATGGAACCAGTGAATTCAATGGGACCGTAACTGGAATTTGGCTAAAAGTTCATATTCAGCCCTCACCTCTTTTAGGAATAGGCTTGTTATAAGCTGTGTTGAGGCTCAGGGTTACTTAATCACCACCTCAAAGCTTTATCCACAGTTTTAAAAGAATACTACAGTGTTTGTTTTATACTCATTTCACTGGCATTCCTTTATTTAAAAATCCATGTCTAAGACTACGTAGAACTATTTCATCTTATTGTCATAGACATCAGACCACTGAACTGTGCTTTAATATGCTCTCTCTAGCCTCAAGTACAAAATGACCTCTTTGGTAACTTGTCATTGTGTCACAGAATCACAGAATCATAGGGGTTGGAAGGGACCTCTGGAGATCATCTAGTCCAACCCCCCTGCCAGCGCAGGGACACCTACAGCAGGTTGCACAGGATGGCGTTCAGGTGGGTCTTGAATGTCGCCAGAGTCGGAGACTCCACCACCTCTCTGGGCAGCCTGTTCCAGTGCTCTGTCACCCTCAAAGTGAAGAAGCTCCTCCTCATGTTTAGATGGAACTTCCTATGTTCAAGTTTGTGCCCATTACCTCTTGTCCTATCACTGGGCACCACTGAAAAAAGACTGGTCCCATCCTCCCAGCACCCTCCTTTTAAGTATTTATAAGCATTGAGGAGATCCCCCCTCAGCCTTCTCTTCTCCAGACTAAACAGACCCAAGTCCCTCAGCCTTTCCTCATCAGAAAGATCTTCCAGCCCCCCAGTCATCTTTGTAGCCCTCTGCTGTATCCTCTCCAGCAGTTCCCTGTCCTTCTTGAACCGGGGAGCCCAGAACTGGACACAGGACTCCAGGTGTGGCCTCACCAGGGCAGAGTAGAAGGGGAGGATAACCTCACACGACCTGCTTGCCACACACCTGTTGATGCACCCCAGGATGCCATTGGCCTTCTTGGCCACAAGGGCACATTGCTGGCTTATGGTCAACTTGTTGTCCACCAGGACTCCCAGGTCCCTTTCCACAGAGCTGCTTTCCAGCAGGTCAGTCCCTAACCTGTACTGGTGCATGGGGTTATTCCTCCCCAAGTGCAGTACCTTACACTTGCCCTCATTGAACTTTATGAGGTTTTTCTGCCCAACTCTCCAGCCTGTCCAGGTCACGCTGAATGCCAGCGCAGCCTTCCGGTGTGTCGACCACCCCTCCCAGTTTTGTGTCATCAGCAAACTTGCTGATGGTACCCTCTATCCCTTCATCCTAGTATAACATATCATGTCTTTAAGAAACAAAATACTCTATCTGTTGCTTAGAGTTTAAATTGTGTTAACTAAGAGAATGATTAAAATCTTATGTATTTATTTTATCTACCACTGGCCAATTGTTTTCTTTTCCCTATCATTACACTTTTTTTTTTTTTTTAAAGCATTGCTTTTCAGCCTTATAGTTAATTCTGTGGAATATCCAAAGCTGACAGAGTCATTTACTTGAGACAGGCCTGGGGAATACAGCATTTAAGTCTGTAGCAAAATTCTTACCAATCATACCAAGAGGAAGAAGTTCAGGATGCAGTCTTACATACCACATTGCTCCCAAGTTACATCTTATTTCCTAGCAAAATAAAAATGCTGAAAAAACGTGTACACACTGTGCCAATTAACAGAGCTGGTCTACAGATTTGAATTGAGAATGGCTAAAGTAGCAGCAGCACTCCAGGAGGGCCTTCAGAATCACCATGCTACTCACAGAAAATGTACGTTAAAATTAATCTTAGAGGAAAAAAAATATATATATAATATTCCAAGGAAAGCTAGTTACTGATCAAGCTCTACAGACTAAGTTGCCAAATAAGATAAACCCTACGGTAACCAAACGTACTGGAATTTGTCTGTTAGCTTAAACATGAGACTTCTTCAGCAGTTGCTCTCGGCCTCAGCCTGCTGGCTTCCAGGGAGCTATGGGGGAACCACCCTGGGTGGTCTGCAGAAGGGAGTATCTTGAGCAGATGAGGCACTGCGCAAGCCAAAAGTGGAGACGGGTCCAAGGAGAATTTCCCTTCTCAGGAGGGAAACACTATGGGAAAAGGGCCACTGAACTGAAGAATTCCCCCCCAACCCCCAATCCCTACAAAACCATATTCATTATACATCCATGTGAAACAAAGTGCCTGTGACTTTACACACACTATAAAGTAGGACTGAAGGGATCCATTTACACAGGATATTGTTTCCCATGTATAAAAACCTTAGCAGATGTTTAGTGAATGTTTGCTATAATGTCATACATTAAATCTACATTTGTCAGAAAATCTCCATTTTTAATCATACTGATTTTGTCCTGGATAGTCAAAGAGCATTTGATTTTACTTACTTACCCTCTAAAATTGGGAAAGGCCTCAGCTCCAATGACAAAAGGAACTTAGCTTGCTCAGAGCATCTTACTGGAATTGCTCAACTTTTTGTAAGGTAATCTTCTTAAAATCCATAATTTAATGTCTTTTAATTAATATTTTGTAAGAACAAGAAAGAAGAAACAGGTTTAATAATTTTGGGGCAGGTATCCTCGATACCATATCAAAGCAGTAGACACCATGGTGACACCAACATTGGCCCTGCTGAAGTTAGCAGCGGTAGTTCAGCTAGTGAATTCATGTTTTCTCTCAGGATGGGTGTTTCTACCCCTTTCTAACAATCTTTCCATTACATTGTTTGATTAACTAAGAAAGTTAATACATAAACAGGCATCTCTACTTGCAGCATTAAGCGTAACACCCTTCTGACAAGTGCTAGTGGCAGCAGAGGTAGCAGTCCCATCTAATCTGTTGTTACTAAAATAAAGAAGCTATGGTTCAAACCCTCAGCACAAGTACACATTCATACAACCTTGGTGTGCCTGGTCATCTCTTACTGTACCACTCTGGCCGTCTTGAGCACTAAAAAGAACAAGAATGTAGAATCACATAATTTTTTTGAGGTGAGGAACAAAAGCAGACCAATAAAAGAAAATACACAAACATCTCATCAGCAGCCCTAGCAAGCCAAGTCATGGCTACTTCAGCTACTTGTAAGCCTTTCTCTTCCCTGTGCATCTTGATTTCTTTTGTATGAAGTGCGGTCTTTCTCTACACACACAGAGTCTGGAGCACTTCCCTTGACGCCCCAGACCAGCTGCACAGGCCAGAGTGACAAATGGTGACCAGCAGCTTGCACTTGCCCCACCATGAGAGGTCTAGAAGGAAAACCAGGAATAATGTGGGTAGGGTTTATCCTGCTTTAAAGGACGGGAATAGTCTAGATGAACTTTTTAGATTCCTTCCAGCATTATTTTTCTTCCAGCAGGAAAATGTGATTTATATACTGACTATATTATCTCTCAAAAGTGAGTCCTCTTCTGGAAAATAGGATCCACTTCTATCAGACAATAAGATCTGATAAATGGAAAACCTAGGAATGAATAAAACCCAATTTGAAAGCATTTTTAGAAAATCATGAAAAAGGAAAACTTGTCATATTTTTAGTATTTTCCATGTTGACATGGACATTCCATTTCTCTTTCTTGGAAGCAGCAAGGAAAAAACTGTGTCAACATTGACTGAATTATGGATGATTAACCGAAGAAAGGGAGAGAGCAACAAGAGCAGAAGGAAGTAATAGAGAAAAGGAGCGAGAAAGGAACCAGCGTTTGTGTAAGTCAAGGATATAAGACTTGAATTTATGCACCACATTCGCACAAAGCTAATTCAAGAAAAATTTTGTCTAAGAGAGCTGTAATTCCTGCACTGTTGGTGTTGGTGTCACTATTAGAACTGTAAGCCCGGGACAACATTAGATAAATGTCAGTACAGTTGCTTGGTTACTTATGCTAGATTCAAATACAGAATGCAAAACAGATTTAATAAGGAGAAAGGTTCATTCTGCCTCCTTTACTTTTCCATTTCCTTTCCATGCTGTCTTCCTTCCAATATTTTATAGTTTTTATGAGCTTTATTGCACTATGATTTGAATACATGTGTGGAGCACATTGCCTTTAAAGATTAAGTGCCAATTGAAATCATAGTTTACTCAGAAACAATCCATCAAGTTTACATTTAATTTTTGCTGTGAAAAAAAGCGTTAACTGAGCCTTCTTAAAAATTTTATTTCAGAACTTCATGAGGTAGGCTTATTTTCAAAGCTGTGGCCCATCAGCAAGTGGATTTTCATCTGGTTAATGACCTGAAACAGACTGTTTAGGGGAATACCTACCCTCCATAGGCACTGGCATGTTTTATTTTGCATCAACTGATTGCATTCATGATGTATTTCAGGAAAGCAGCATCTTACCCTTTTTAAAGAATGATAGCTTAGATGAGCCTCACATGTTTTATAAAATAGTTATTAATTCTTAAAGATCGTTTTACATTTCCTCAGTAGCATAACTTATTTGTTTCTCAAAGATCCCTATACCCTAAAATTTCCATGGTAAGTAAAAACTTATAGACAGCCTCCTTATATCTCCTGTTAGTTAAGTCATTTCTGACAGCAGCTAAAATACTTAAACTTGGTGGCACTGCAGCATATGAACACAACCTCACCCTGTAACCCTTGATTCAGTAATGTGTTGGTTTAAAACATAGTCAGAGATAAGTAATAGCCACAAGTGGGTGACTGGACTTCTCTTTTTCCCCTCAGCTAACAACTGTTTGACACCTGGGAAAGATTTAGTTCTTGTTACAAATCAAGGGTTTGTATAAAGGATTTATAGTCGAGTACTTTAAAAGCACCCTATCGTGTCACATATACTCTCCTTCAACTCTCCCAGGACATTCATTTGCATTGGCATTAGTTCACCAAGTCACGTGGAAAGATACCCATCAGCACTGTGTCCCACAGCAAACTGGTGAGCAGACGCCATGCACCCGAGCCTCCCGCAGCTCAGCAAGTGGCACAGCCCTGGCGCTACCGGCTGCTCTGCAGGTGGGCAATAGAAATTCATATTTTTAACACTTTCTGTGCCCATTTTATTCCCTGTCCACTATAATATAGTTCTAATTGTCACAAATATTCAAACTCTATTGGACTAAGCTTTAGTCACTTAATCAAAGCACAAACGTCCACAAAAACTCAGTATAGATATGAGTTAATTGCAACTTGCGTTTCTTGAATCGTGATTGGTGGTTACAGACACCTCATGTTGCGTTACCAGTTTGATTATGGTATTCTTAAAAATCTTTCAGGTTACTTTCAAAAGGATTATTTGGCTTTGTTTATTTAATGGGACATCACATGATATTGTCTCTTAAATACATTCCCAATCACATATTTAAGAAAAGAGGCCTAAATAGATTGTACTTGACGTTCCACAGATTTTGGGATACCAGGAATGAAATGTTTGATTGTAATTGACTATTTTTATGCTTATATTTAAACATCTCTCGTACTGGGCAGAAAACACAGATTAAAATGCTGTTTCAACTTCTTCCATATACTTCCAGCATTCAACACTGCAATAATTCTCCTAGGAAGAGCAAAGTTTAAATTGCATGAATGATACTTTCAAGCAGGATGGAACAGATGTTTTTGCTTAGTGTTAATAAAAACTTACCTTTTGTAACCAGAATACAAGCTTTAAATATCTATTATTATTATTTCATGTACACTTATAAAACTTGCAATGGAAAATGTGGCAATTCATATACACTTTCAGTGAAGGTGGAAGAATTTTCCAGATTCTTTTATCTGCTTCTTGCAACTATTTTTAGAATATACCTAAGAATAAGAGACTGGCATGAAATCCTAGCCCTATTCTACCAAGAATAAAGGAAAATTTTTAATATAAGATCTTGACCTTATTTATTTGCATTCAAGAAGCCTGTGACAATGTCCCTCTGAAGAGAAAGCAAACGCTTACACGTCAGCAGTGAAGTCCTGTCATGAACTAGACATTGATCTCAGCCTTATCTTGTAACACTCTCTTAGGAATAGTTGTCAAAACTGTCACATGCCCCACTGAAGTCAGTAGGGCTCCATGCAGATGCTGAATCAAGGATATGGCAAATCTTTAAAAGTCACCAGCATTTAGTCAAATATTCCTAGGGCTTGGATGTTCCCCAGGCCTTGCCTAGTTTACTTAATATAGCTTCTCTTTTTCTTTTTTCAGCCTTTTCAAAATCTTAGATTCAGGCTTGTACACAGGCTATTCTGAATAATCTTGTAAGAGTACTCTAATGTATAGAAAATACAGAGAAGGAGAGTGGAGGGGAAAAAAGTTACTCCTATCTTCTCCTCAGTGCTACAGACTTTTAAGAACACTATTTATACCCTTGTAAGATAATTTTTAGGCCCCTGAAAAATCCCCTCTCAAACCGTGTAATAAAGCCGTTTCCAATGAGGGTGGAACCTACAGATCACAGCGGGCTTGTTGCACTGTGCGTCAATATCAGTACTAGAAGAAACTCAGCCCACTGACCTGCTAAAGCAGGTCCTTGAAAAGGACTTCCACCATGGTCAAAGTCAAGCAACCTGTGTGACAACAGTGAAGTAAAGAAATACAGATTCTGAATAAGGCAGATGGAGCCTTTTACATTCTCCATAACCACAGACTGAGGTTATGAGACCACAATACACTGTTGTTGTGATAGTCTTGTAATGGCTATTTGAATGTTTGCTGCTAAACCTAAAACAAAGAATTTTAAAAGCCCACCATCATACATACAGGCTACAACAGACCATCAGAAGACCGAGCTGAACTTAACACACACATAGACTAGGGGAAGTACTTAGTTAGGGTGGCACACAGACAAGTATTTTCTTTGGCAGAGAACAAGTCTGTATAAACAGGAATACAGCTGAATCCTGCACTTTTTACAGGATCAACAGTATCTGAACTCCAAAAAAAAAGACACTACTCCAAGTTATACTACATAGGAAAGAAAAGAACAGATACATAATTTAGAATGATTCCTTTATTTTCATTAAGTTAGATTATTTTCAGCACTTTCATTAGCATACTCCTTCAAGTGCTTATTGTAATGTTTTTGAAACTCTAGTTATCATGTGTTGTACCCAAAGGACCATTAGTTTCTACAAGAGTGGATGTTTCAGTAAAATCCCTCAATCTATCTAAAGACTGTTTGCAATTGTTTATTTCCAAGCTTTTTTTTTTTTTTTTTAATATTTTCACAGTCAGATTCAAGCCAGCACTAAGTGCCCTTTCTGAACACAGAGGTCAGAAAAGGCAAAGACAAATGCTGCTTCTCTAATAACAGGGAGAAATGATTCAAAGAAACAGCAGAAGCAATTACTTTAAGTGATATTGAAACCTAAGTCTCTGATACTTACCAGCCTTCATGGAAATCATTCTCCACTGTCTATAAGAAGGATATTCCAAAAATAGTTCTGTCTTTTGTTCACTCACATCTATGCAGGGGCTACCGGAAGGCTTTAATCCTACAGCTTGGCTTGTCTACAATATTCCTCCCTAAGCATACAGGTGCCCAATATTCATCTTGACAAGTAAGCTCTTGATGTTTTTTTCCTATTTTTATTTGAAAATTAATTTATCCATACTATTGAGGACAGACATAACAAGTTTAATCATCTTCTGCTCCTTTAGCAAACTTTCATGATCTACACCAGGCCTATGAAACTCAGTACTTCTGCAAGTTATCTCTGTTGGTCCTGGAATTCTCAAAATCAACCTATTTCCTCCATCTCTGAAAGCAAAATTTATGCCTAAGGCACTTCAGTAATTTGTCATTTAGCAATCTAGTTCAAAGTTCCCAGTGAATATCTTTTCATATCCTTGTAGCGGTGCTGCAGTATCCCTTTAAAAGCAAATGTACTTTAAAGTAAGAGCTAGCAAAGGATTAATGTAAATATTACTTTTTCACATTTAAACTCATGAAGGCAGAACTTCTGTGAAATGGGTCAGCATTATAATTATGTGTAGGAAGGGTTTAAAGTTAACTGGAGATAGATATTTTTCTAAGAAAACCATCTGTGTGCCAGGCTTGGGAAATTCAGTCACTAGTGTTCAAACAAAAACCATAAAATATTATGAAATCCCAAGGTCATCAATGCACCTGTGTAAGTCTCATTAAACTTAACAGACATTACACACATTTGTTGAGGGCAAACCACACTCTCTTGAATAACTGCTCGTTTTCATGGCTTTTTATGACTATAGGCCAGATTACACTTTAAAATGGCAAAAACTGTAGTATGTTTCAGCAGGCTAATCAACTTCTTTGGCTTTGGGCTTGTGTTAGCTTGAGGCTTAGCTCTGGGTATGAGACATGGAGCTGCAAACAGCTGTGGCTCACAACATCACAGCTCCTCCAGCTGTTTACACACTGCCGGGGGGACAGCAAGGGACTCAGGCTGGTAGTTTAACATGTGCCAATTTGAAGGAGGGCGCAGCTGAGTGGCTCAGCCTCTTGCTCTCTCTCTCTTTCCCACTTGCTCAGAAAGAGGATATCTGGCCACGAGCATAGCTGCTCTCCTGTCTGCACCTGGTGATGAAATCCAGGAAGGCCTCACGCAGCAGCACAAGGGGTCGGACACAATTGGTCCCTTGTTTGGCAGATGTTCCTCAGGATTCATTTTTACCTCTTGCTAGGGTTTCAAATGCGTCACTTTAAATTGCTATGAAAGCTGCTAGGGCTTTCGTAGCAGGTGAGGGCTAGGATAGAGCCAAGCAGAGAACAAGGGGAACCATGACTAGTTCCTCTGTGCAGCCCTGGGAACTGGTCACAGGCTGATCTCAGACACAGCAGTACATCACTCCCACAAGGCTGAGGACTGAGTTACCAAGGAATCAATAGTCCATCTCCTGACAGTCCACCCTACTCTACTGCCCTGCCCGACTGCACATCATACATTACATATTCAGCCATAATACTTCTGTTCACATTCCTTTACCACCTGCCTCATCTCGCAGTATTTGAACATTTGCCAAAAGTGAGCTATCTCATTATTTTGTAAAGGAAATAGGTGCTGAATGTGTAGTATTGCTTTTTTATACCATTTATTAATAATACAGTAAAGTTACTTAACATAACCCCCGGTCACATTAAGTCATGCCTAAATTTTCTGTCAAAGTGAAACATGCTGACAAAGACAATTATTACTGTGAATGAAAGATGTGTTCCATTTTATGAACTAGGCAGCCAACAGGATCTGCGGGGTTATGAGAGTGTATGGACAGCTTACTAACTTTAATGAATAGCAATTAACATTTGTCTTTTCTCTAGTGAGCCATTTTGTATCATGTAATAACTGCAAATGTATAAATTGAATCCCAAGACATTTTGTTTAACGACACATGAGATGCAAGCAAAGAGATGATGTGTATCCACAAAGTACCTGCAGTCTGTGTTTGCCGTACACATACCTTGTTTTCCACTGTGTACCTCCCTTTCACCCTCCACTCTCCATCCACTCCTTTCCAGCTGTATTAGCATTCTGGCTTGCAGCAATGGTGGCAGCTAAAAAGAGAGGCAGAAATGTGTCCTGATTTCTGGCTAGTCAGGCACTAAAGAGTACTGCAGTTGCTAAAGGAGGCTGTGGCAGAGAAACACAACTTGCTGACTTTGCCAGGGGGGATTCCTAAGCTGTGTTTTTTATTCCTACAACTAATGCTGTACAAATGACTTGAACTTCTATTCTGTGCCAAATAGCAGGACACGGGTTAATGTCCTGGCCAAGAAGGTACTGGATCTGAGCATAAGGCACGTATAAGTGAACACACATGAGTAAGAGTCCACCTTGGAGGCGTGCAGGAGAAGGGCTAAGGAAAAGAGAGAATGGAGGCATGTGCCTCCCTTGTGAATGCACCTGGACCAGCACAGAGCCAAGGCTTACTGCTCCAAAGACAGCTCCCCTGTGCAGGCTAAGTGCAAGTACTCGGCTTAGGACATTCAAAGGTCTGCACATTCCAAGGAAGACAATTCTGGTCAGGTTAGAAGAGGTGAGAAACATGAAATCAAACACCCTGCTTTAGCATCCCATCTTCTTCAATCAACAGATATGCCTCAGGTTTCCCCTCTTCATCAGATGGCCAAGCATCCTCTCTTCCTTTCCCCTTCAGGCCATCCCGCAGCAGCCTGCTGTCTCCTTTACAGAGTCCTACCTCGGAGTCCCTAACCAAACGCATGACTCACTTCACAGCGGTGTCCCAAAAGCTGTTTTTACTTCATAGCTTTGTAATTCTCTCTCAGATATTAATCTATTTGCTCCTTCCTTCTCTTCCTCCTCCCCTTTTCCCATAAGACCTTAAAAGTCTGTTTTCCCAGCAAGGCTTATAAAATAATAAATCAAGCAAGGAGATTGTGAGCTGAGGCATTTTGGAACCATAGAAATTATAACTTTTCAAAAATTAACTTCCTGTGTATTTCTTAAGCAATGCAACATTAAAAATACTTTTTTTCTGTCTCTTAACCAAGTTCCCCAGAAAATACGGAGGGGGGTTAGAAATTCAGCATTATGCTAAGCAGAATCTCACTTTGCCCTGAACAATGAGGTTACTACAGCTGCACAGTCATCCACTAGGAATCCCTCTTGATGGAGCATAAAAGCTGCCGTTTTATTCAAAAATTCCCCACTGGATTTGTAAGTTCTAATACGAGATTCACATGACATGTAGGAGTGCGGGACTGATTTGGGGAATGCTCAAACTTAATTAATAATAGGAGGACTGAAAGAAAGTAATTCCTATGAAAACATTTGGGTTTTTTTAAAGACTATTGAGATTTGATTTCGTTGAATAAAAACATAATATCATCCTAGACTAGTTATAACTATTCCCAGGTTTTGGCTATAGAAAGTGAAATTACATCAGCAAACCAATCCCTGACGAGTAGGATGAGTCACATTTCAGTCTGTTTTCACTTAATTAGAATTTTTTTACATTTATGGGGTTTAGAAAAAACAACAGAGGCAACCATTGCAACTGGAAAATTATTAAAAGGTGAAATGTGAAGAGGTTCTGACTCATTGGCTAGGTATTCCTGACTTCAAGAAAGTTCTGAGGAAATAATGGTACCTTTTCTAATTTGCAGAAATAATGACACAAGTCTTGTGAACGGCTGTCCAATATATTTCTCGAATTTAACACATGATCTACTTGACCAGAAAAGGAATCCTTATTTTTAATTAAGCTGGTAGATATATGTTATGTGAAAACAAAAACTGAGAAACAGAGCAAAAATCAGAGAAACAGCAAACAAGAGAAACAGAAAACTACAGCCTGCTTTCCATTTTTGCAATTGGTTTTTAGTATTCCAGTGAAGAGATGGTTCCAAAGTAAAGCAACGGGGTTTAAAATGCAAGGTATTAATAATGGCTATAAATGAGACTTCAAAGCTTTTTCATCTTTGGAGGACACGCAAAAGATAATATTTTTTGAAAGCAGCTGAACTAATTGCAAGCCTGTTGCCTTGATCATTTTCCTTTTAAAAAAACAAAACAAAACAAAACAAAACAAAACAAAACAAAACAAAACTTATTTTTAAAATTCTTCAACTGCATCCAGATGAACATGTCGGTCTGAGATGCATCATGTCACCTCAAAGACTGTGACACAGTGGCTGTTGTTGAACTGAGAGGTTTCCATGGGTGTTTCAAGCAAAGTCAACCAAAGTGACTTGGCATAAAAATTACATTGCTTAAGGACAGGATTATGTACAACTGTCAAAGTTGAAAGAAAACACAATTTGTGTGGATACTCCTTGTGCTTGGTCACTCTCCTTTAAATATATATTTTAAAAGAGGTCTTATTTGCCTCCAAGTTCAGGAGTGTTGAGCAGGTTTTGGGGGTAAAACAGTACTGTGTTTGGGGCACAGTACATTTTTACCTACCCAAATTACTTTTGAAAATATTTGCACATCTGGGCCAATTCTTTAACTTGCTTCATAATACCGTGCAATGGTATTTATTCTGTGCAATGGTATTTATTCCCTAATTACTTTAATCCCTAATTTTCATGCTTTGGTACCTGTGCCTTTGGTCTAGGATAAAAGTATTTCAGCTTGTCCTAACACACATATATACATACATAAATCAGTAGAATAGCCTGCAAAATGGGCAAGGATTTCTTGTTTTCTGCCCACGGCTGCTAGGCTGATGCACACTAAAAACTCCAGCTTTCCAAGCCCAACACATTTTCCTTGATTTTTTTGTCCTTCCTAAAAGTCTCAAGCCCATGCAGTGAACTGGCATTCATGGAGCAGTTTACCACATACCCACACCCTGAAACACTACAGTTAAACAAGCTTGTTAGGATACAGGCAGGGGAAAGGGACCAAAAGACAGCAGAATCTCACCTTGTTTTAGACAAGAAAGGAAGATACTGAAGAGATTTTCCCTGAACCCAACTGAAATCAACAGCAATGGCTTTGTTATGCCAATGGTTTCACCTAATATTACGGCATATAGTCACAAAAAGAGCATACAAATATTTAGCCTCCTAACCAGGATTTCCAATCTATATGCTTTTTATTTCTATGCTGTATTGTTTTAATCTGCTCGTACCTCCTACTCTTCCTGTCCTTACCTCCCTACTGAATTTTCTTTCTCCAAAGAGAACTCTCCAAAGTGACTTTCATCACAATTTCCAAAGAAACGTGAGACTTCACTACAGAGAGTATGGTGAGTGCACAGTGAACTTCAAACTTTGCTACAAGTGACTTTTTTTTATATCTTTTTTTTATTATTATTTCAAAAAGGGAAAGGAGTGGGAGGAGGGAAAAAAGGGAGACAACTCAGAAATGCCTGTCTTGCATCCCCTTTCTCAATACTGCTCTCCTGGAAGGAAAGTATTGCATCAGTAGAGAAAACCACTGCACAAATGTACTGATTTAAATCACACTTCATTCCTTACTTTTGTATGGTGCCCAGAACTAGGCACTTTACTCATTTATGGGGCAATTTCCACACAAAAGCTTTGTCCCAGCATTTTCATGACCTTGAATCCATCCGTGTCTGCAAATTCTGAGAACAATACTGTGTTGTTATCAATCCATGCGGACTAGTCATCCGCATACTTTGCAGTAGACAAACTCAGACACACATTAGCAAAGATATGTTTCTGTCTCCCCTTGATCCTGATTCAGTCTTGTTAATATGGTTCAGTATTACAAGAAGCCTAATTGAGCCCATAATCTATACTTCATGCTCAGTGACAGCTTACTTTGTCTCCTCTTTGTATCTAAGTTCTTAATTATCACCCCATTACCATATAAATTAAGTTAGCTATTACTATAACCTCAATTAGTTCTAGTAAAACTGAGCCACAAAACATGTAAAAATGAAGCTTTCTTTTCAAAAGCCAAAGTTTCCTTGGAATGAAGAGCTTTTCAAGAAATAAACAGATTTACAATCCACTTATTAATATGCACAACAAAATTTGACTTAGATGGACTCAAAAGATTCTCAGGTTATCGCCAGTGATGTCTGCAACAATCTTCAACCTTTTAAAATTATTTTAATCACAATGTGGAGATAGCTTCTAGTATAACATAACATCCAAAAATCTGAAATTAACTGATTAGCAATTAAACTGAAGCGAAAGGAAGCAATAATGAAAAACTGCATATAAAAAGTCTCAGATGGTATGTTGGAAACCAGTGGAAAATCCACATTATGGGATGTCATGACAGATCTCAACAATCCAGACGGAATATCAGCAATACCTTGGCTGAAGCTCGCCAATGTTATCAGATGAAATAAGAGAGTTTCATCAGTTTGCCTGTGTGGAAAACTTCAAATGCTTAATTTGCATGACAAATGCAGTTGATAGTCCAGAATTGAAGTCAAACCATTACACCAAAAAACCCACAAACAGGCAAAGCTTAAAAGAACTGGCAAGCAGTAGGCAAAATCAGAGCCAAGACTATTCATTACATTAGTTAGACTATCATTCCTGAATGTGCAAGCTGAAAATGTGTAAAAACAACATTTTTGGATGACTAGCACTATTGGTTACATGTCTTGAAAAAGAAAAAAAAAACCACATACCATCCTCTATACAAAAGTACGCCTATCCTCAATACTACTTGGGGCTTCTATTTCAATTACTTTTGTAATGTAGAAGCAATTCACTTTTATTTGAGCTAGCAATGGAGAAGAGGACTTGGAGTCAGGAAATTCAGCATTCTAACACCATCCCCTGGTAATCAGAAGGTCATAACCCCTAAGGGAGACATCCTGAGTCAGATGTAAGTAAAAGAATAAGCAGGAAGGTGCAAAATAAGAACAAGGAGGAAAGAAGACACAAGGAAAAATATAAAATTCATTTACGTGCCTAAAAACCTCCATATGACCATATAATATTCCTACTCCCAGAGCAGGAAGGAATGACCAGACTGTTGATCTCTTAGAGCACATCAGTCCATGGGGCAAAACCGGTATGATTTGCCAGTTGTGTAGGACACCCACAAATTACAGCCTCCAGAAGAAGGCTGAAGCAGAAAGTAAATTGTTTAGTTCCTTCTGTGAGCCAGTGTTTTAGCTGTGGACTGGTAAAGCTATTACCCAAAACTGTGTCTAAGTTCTGACAGCTCTGGGATACAAAAATGAAGTGAGCAGGTAACTGGGAGCTAATAAGGGCACTTATCACAAGTCTTGAATTAAATGAGACTCCTTGAATAAACTTCTTTGGCATCATGCACTTCATCAAACCATCTGAGAACACCTGATGGTGAAATACCTATCCAGACTGACAGGAACTTGCCACATCCCTGCTTGCGACTAACACAGGAGTGGGTATGGGCAGCTGCCATACAGGGATGTAAGTAGGCGACATGCAACTTTGAGAGTTCCGCAGTGCTATTGCTCCTCTCCCGCTCCTAGAGCCCATGTGCCAGATCCATCTAGCAAACGAGGTTAAGAATCAGACAGCAGCTACAGTGCCAGGAGCATGTAGGCTGCTGGCAGAGAAGTAGGAGGACGGCAGTCAAGTTTCATATACAAAATTTTATAGGTTCACCTGAAGTATCACTTAGTACAAATACAGAGAGTAAAAGCTTCCATAAAAAAAAAATTAGTTCCCACATTAATGGTGATACTTCTCATTTCCAGAAAAGACCAAACAGACAAATATAAAATTAGCCTTTATTAATGCAAAGTAGAAACATGCAGATCATGTTAGAAAATTTGTCTGCTTCTTCAAATTTTATTTGGATTCTACAGCTTTTATTTGATAGTTTTTACTGCTTCTCTCTTATCACAACTAACTTTTAACTTCCAGTAATGAATCTACTGACCTTGCAGTAATAATTTATGCAGCCTTTCCTGCATTGCCAAGCTTCTGTGGATGCTCTCTGGTGAGCAGGGAACTCACACAGGTTGAGGAACTGTATAAAACAAGCAACTTTCTTTTTACTTTGGAAGTCTTTCCACATTCAGCTTCCTGCTATATTAATGGTTTTCAGTCACTGCAAGTCTAATTGATAGTAAGCAAATCTCTTTCAGGCAGCCTTCAGTTTTACCTCTTTATACTTGGTGTCCTAATGTGGAAAGAGAAATGCAATTTACTCATATCCTTGCTCTTTAAAAATGGTGATGAATGATTCTGCCCTGCCTCCATGATATAAGAGGATGTAATGTGAGCTGCTCTTCCATCAGCATGCCCGACTTATGTGCAGGTTTTCCCTGTGGACACTTTCTTTGTATGTTTGTCTATTTGCTAGACTTGTCATCTGAATGGCACGTACAGAGGAAGCAATTCTATTAAAGGCATTTCCAGGGAGAGAAATCTATCTGTCCATCATGTAAATACAAATCGTAGCAATTGTGCAGTGCTCTTTTCTACGCTGTCATTTCATTGGATTTGTGTCCTGCTGTATTGTTGTGTTACACTAAATCATTCTGTAAAAACAGATATAATTTCTCTTTCTCGACGAATATGTAATGGATTTTTAATACATATTACTTATATTTACTTTAATATTACAAGTTTTATTTTACAAACATTTTTCAATAGATCATCTTCTTTTTCCCTGATACATTATTAATTGTTCTTAAACAGTCTATCACTTTAATCTGCCTTATTTTTAACCTGGACAGCCAATTTGGCTTTTCTACAGCTCTGAAGGTTCTGATCTTAAAACAAAGATGATTTATACCCATCACTGACTGATTATGTCATGAAACTATGCTTCCAAGGAACACTTTGTCTAAGATATACCGGTTGGAGAATTTTGATCGTCTGATGGAATTTCTTCCCACCTATGTTTGTAGAACATTTTCACATTTGCAGCCACACACAATAAAAAGAAACAGCTGTGTGCTATCTAACAGGAAACTCTAAATGATCAAATATTTTGCTTCCACAGCAGACAGCAGGTTGATCCCCTGACTGTAATGGAGCAGCTGACAAGCATTCGCGGGTCTTAAACCATGTCACTGGGGCCAATGCAAACCTGCCTGCTTTCATCCCCAGGAGCAACAGCTGTATTTTCACTTCAGGGAAAGAAGAAACTGCCTATTACACTTACTGGTAGATGGGTTGCCAAAAATTTGACCATACAGCTAGCAAGATGTGGAACACCACAAGACTAAGGAGAACCAGATAATTAAATGAATCAGGAATGACTCATCTTCCTTGCTCCTTGTGAAGTATTTTAATTTTTTAACCTTCAGCTGTGCATATTAACGTCTGCATAGCCAGCATTCTACTTCAGCAAAGTTGGCGGAAGGAGAGGGACTGTGGTACGTTTTTTATGGCTGTTCTCACAGACTTCGGAATGGCCATACTAGTTTAATTAAGATGAGTATCTCACAGATCACATTGGGACACCAAGAAGGATGGAGTTCAAAAGGTGAAAACCATTATTTGTAGTTCCTGCAACTTTTTCCCAGGAACTAGCTATGAATATTTAAATGTCATTTAAAGTCATTAAATGTAGAAATAAATGGGAGCTAAAGAAATTCAGATAAAAATCCAAACTTCTTTTAGTTCAGTTATTGGTACAATTACAGTGCAAGCATCTCTATGCAATCACAGTACAAGGAACAGAACACTATTCAGTATCAGAACACCAGGATTTTATTTTGGGTTGTCCTGTGGGTTCACTACACTTTGGCAAGTTCCTAACTTTATGTCTTAGTTTGCACAGTATTGAAAGAAAAACGATGGCACATTTCAAAAATCACTGAGTAGATCTTTTGAGGAGTGATTTAAAATCATTTCTATGGAGTAGGATTCCCCAAGAAGAATGAGAATCAAGTGTTGGTATCTCTCTGAAATACAATGCACTGGGGCTTCTTGTTCCCTGCTAACTCTGAATTTCTGAGCCACACCTTTCATGCTAGCACTCTGCAGACAGAAGAGTTTTCCAGTTAATTTTCACCCTTTTTCACTAATTCAGTTGCTTCCAAGCCACAACCTGAATTGATCAATCTCAGCTTGTTGATTTTTAAGAAGCATCTAACTTTAAGTGCTTCTTTTAACTTGGAAATGTCTGTTTGGTCCTAGTAGTTAACATTTAAAGCTCAGGCACAAACTAGTTTAAAAGAGCGTATTGTTCCACCACAGGCTGGAACAATAGATCAAAGACAAAATATCCTCCACTGCTGTAAATTTCAAGTCAGACAGAAAGTTGAATTCCTTCCACTGAGGCAAAGTAAAAAGTAAAATTTCCAGATATTCTACTAAAAAAATACCCCAAACCCCCAGACTTCTGAACTTTCATTTTGCAAAAAAAGCAAAGACACTTAATTTAAGTCTTTGAACATGTTTCTGAAGTTCATGAAGCTATCTGAATCACTGATAGCCTACCAGGGACTCGCAGGCTGGCAAGAAGTCCAGAGTCCTTAAACAACAGCAGCATAAATTAGTAGTTATATGGTAGAATAGTTTGAAGACATCCTGATCCTTACAGACAAAATAAGGAAATATATATGATAAAATATATTGTAATTACATCCAAATTGAGGGCACTTAAACATTACTAATGATTTTGGCAAACATTTATAATCCAGCTGCAAGGGTTTGAAATTAACAGAGTAGGTATGTAGGGCTGCCACCAAACAGCAATTAAACAAATGAAAACAGACTGCAAAGGAGCTGGGAGGGTCCAAGGATGAAAAACTCACAGAACTGGCTGCAACGCATCTTATGATGTTTCCCAAAGCTATTAGTTGTGTTTAAAGACACAAAAAAAGCATCCAAGGAAAACACAAGAATGATGAATTTAACCATTGAGCTTTCTACATGAAACAGGCTATTTGGAGGGGTGGGTTTTTTAGTGTTTTTTTGTTGTTTTTTACTATAATGCCACCTTGAACTACATTTCTGTCCTACTGCTTAAAATTGTTTCCAATATCCAAGTTACCACTGTCACATGTCTGCTCTGCAAAAGAAAGAAAAGGAAGGTTATATACTCAGACACTGGTAAGGCAGGAAAAAAAAATATTTAAAAAGCCTGAAATCCTAAAATCCTAAAATACCATCCACACTGTAAAGGCAACTGAACTGTGTGAAAACAGATCTGCAAAGCAATAGACCTATTTAGGTGTTAGACCTTCCACTCTTAGAGTCTGTTCCCTTCTTATCTCTCCGAGTTCTGCAAAGCAAATATGAATGGAGGAAATGAAACTGGTTTTTCCCTTATTTAATTTTCAAATAATTTTACCAATGTGCCTTTTAACTCATTTAACAAAATAAAATTCAAAAAGGGTCTTTTGAAAATTTCACTATAGACTCATAGTCTAATAATAAACATTTTCCATTTAGTCCAGTCTTGAAGTAATATCAAATGAGGGTTTGAAGCTGAGAGGGAAAAAAAAAAGCAGCTAGAAACTACCTGGTGCCAACTGCAGAATCTGAGGCAAGTCATATGGAAATTCACAGTAATTCACCAACATCTCAATATTCCTTTTTTAACAAAACAGTAGTTCTACATAGCAACTGGGGAATGGTAACCAGCACAACCACTTTATATGGCCAGGTTTCCCATTTAATCAAGATACTTCCTCTGGTGCAGAATCAAAAATTGTTGAATAGGTATAAATCACATAAAGATGCTTCTTTGCTTGCATTTCAGAAAATTAGACCAAACTAGTTCATCTGGGACATATAGACTTTCTTTCCACCTCAGGAAATGTTTCTTCTAATTGCAACCCTACTTAAGAAAGACGTAAAAAAATTGACTTCACAGTTCAGATATAAGTGCTCTATTTTTAGGGTACCAAAGTTTCCTGGGATGTGTCACTGCCCAGAGTTCTTAAGATTAAGCTCTAAGACAATCACAAGTGAACAATTAGACATATTCATTTCAGTGTACAAAAAAAATTCCATTACTGAGTTCCATATGTTTTTACAATGACATGGATTAGCAGTTTTCATTCCCCAAAATAGTTGCATCTGTCATCATTTATGTTCCTACCAAAGTAGTCTGGTATTTCAGAGCGGTTATGCTTCTCCACAACTATGTCCGAGTGAAGGAATTGAAGAAGAAACAGATGAAGGATGGAACTATATTTTGAATATTTGAAAGTGGCCCAATTATAAAGGCAAAGAGCTTTCTGAAAAATAGCCCTTTTTTCTGAATTTCCTGGGGAGGCAAACCTCATTCATTTTGTCCTACCTTTTTAATAAGTTTTCAAGAATCAATGCAATCGGTGCTTTTTGAAATCTGCTTTCCATCTCAGAAATGTCAATTTCTAAGATTCATAAATCTGGTTTACAACTTAAGATAATCAAAAAAGAAGAAATTGGAATAGGTAATTTTGCATGCTACTTGACTTAAAAAGTACACGCAAAATTTTAAACTGGGTTTGACAGTCATATTTCACAGCCTAATTAATAAAATACCTTTGCTAAGCAACTATGGGCAAAATGCAAATCTCATACACATCTTTAAAAGGCAAATTAAATGGACAGTCAAAGCTATCACAGGCAATTATTGCATTTATGCACCAGTTCTAACCTTATTTGCAATGTGAGAGTAAATATTTTTACCTAGGAAACAAATTATTTATTCTGCATTCCAGTCTTTTTTATTTGCCTTTAAGTTCCTTTTCTTAGGCTACTCTAGAAGCCTAACACTTGTTTCAGGCTTTTCTGTAATTACCATGAGATATCTATGGTTATTTCACGTATCAACTTATTTCTCCTCACTTTACTCCTTTCAACATTGTTTATAACTAAATTTCATCAGCGTGACAACAAAAAATAGCCTGCTGGAAGAAGCATGTACTAATTTCACACTTCAACAGTGGGTCTGTATTTTCTGCTCTACAAGAAGATACTATTAGGTGTTGCTTCCTTGTACCTTCGTCACAGCCCATACTTTGTTAACAAGGATTTCTTTGCATCATTGGTATAAACTCTAAACAATGTGTTCAAAGTCTCAACACTGTGGATAAAATAGCTGTAGAAACAGATATAAAATTCATTCAAGCGACTGAAACCTGAACACTAAGGGAAATACTACACTATGACTAGAAGGAAAGGTTTGGAACAAACGTCCGGGCACAGACCCTTTCTCTGGAGGAGCTGAAGAGCATTGTCCTGCAGCAAGAAGGGAAGCAGAGCAGTGTCACCTCCTGCCTTGTCAGCTGCCACATGCTGGGCACTCTCTGCCGAGTGTTTCTCCTGCACTTTGCCTGGAGCAGACTTTTCTGAGCAATTAGCAATTTTTCTAAAATAAAGGAGCATCCCTCCATCTTCAAGAAAAGGCACCTCTCATCAAATTCCCTAAAACAGCACTTACTCCCATCTTTTTTCTTTAGAAGTCTACTTTTATCAGAATGGATCTACCAAAAACAACTCACTTTACAGATTACCGCAGCATGAACATTTCCTGTTTTTAATTCTCCGTTTGAACAAGACATTTGTGTTACAGTGTTCTCTCATTATTTTCTTGGCTATTAATAACATTGCACTCCATATAATAAAAAGTTAATTGAAATCTCAAGGCAGTCATGAAACTGTTCGGGAGTTTAACTAAAAGTCATCCTGCAAAGCAACGTTTTGGTCTGGTTAATGACAGAAAAATTGTTAGTTCTGTATCATTAAAAAAAAAAAGCTCTTTGCAGAATAATACGCACAGACACAAAAAATATATATACTTTAATTTGACTTCTGTCTCAAACTCCTACAGAACCTCACAGTAACTGTTGTGACTAATTACCAATGCAAATAAAATAAAATGACACTATAATTACTTGTTTCGAGCTGTCTTTTGAAAACAAACTCCTATATACAGGCATTAATGATTTCATACTATATTGCCCAGCTACCATAAAGAGCTTAGTGCAAAAATTATGGATATCTTTGTCTAGAGTAGACAACGAAAACCAGTTGTTTTTTCCCAAACATGTTGTTACTTCATTTGGAAGATTGTATTTTGTCCCCTATGAACACAGCTTTGCTCTCCAAGACAAAATACCACTAGTGCCACTAAAATAATTGGAGTTACCAATCTGCAAAATCAGCACGAGCAAGAAAATTAGGTCTGTTAGGGCCAAATGTTTCACATTAAACATACAATTGCTGGCATAAAATCTAATGTCTCTCATGTTCATTTCCCTTACGAAAAGGGCAGGATGTGACTCAACAGAATGCATAAGTCATTTAACAGTGTTGCAAAGCACTTTTTATTTCTCATTTGAGTCTAAAAAGCATTTGAGGAGCAGACTAAGAATGGATCTTAATTAAGGTATTAATAGTACCTTCCCTGGCAGTATAATCAGTGGCTGTAAAATGTTTAAACTTGGTCCACTACAAATTCTCTCCATTGCTTAAAAAAATATATGCTGTACCTCTTCAGTACTGAATTCTGCACAAACCTGTTTCAAAGCTCAATCCTGCTGCAAGGCCTGCCTTTCGACAGAGAGAAATATGCCAAAAGTCTGAGCAATGCTATTCTCAAAACAATTGCACTTCCTAAATATAGATCATTCTAAACTTAGTACATCATGAACATGTCCAAAACTGCAACTCAAAGTTAATTATGCAGTAATATAGCACATGACAGTAGAATTATATGGCAAATATGACACAACATGTCTATAGTTCCTCAGAAGAAAGAACTTATATATGAAGGAACAACCTGTCTGCTTCAAATAGCAAAGGACCCATCATTCTGTGATAATTTTCAGAGGACTTAAAAGCCTTAAATGTGGAGACTGCCATGCTTTCTTCTGATGCAGTTCTGCTAAAAGTGATTCATCCTCAGTGGCACAGAAAGATGGATTTGGGGGTCTGGGAGGGCAGACCCCCTGTTTTCTGTCCCACAATCAGGATTAGCTACACGTGCAGGACAGGATGCAAAGGGAACGCAGACTGGCCGCAGAACAGCCTTAGGAATCCACTGAGGCTTTCCCTGCTGCCATCTTATTTGCCCCAGCTCTAAGCACAGGAAGAGCTTAATCAACAGAACATTCTACACATCAGACTTATTCTCACAAATATTAAATATTCTCAGGATTCCCAATATTAAAAGAAGTACAAATATTTTCTGTCAATCCACAGATTTTGAATTTCACGTCATGCACTGGTCACTATGAGAACAACAGGACAATTCTTGCCCTGCGGTTTGCACAGCATCTATCTAGTAAGCTCAGTTGCATGGTGAGTAGCTGCAGTGTAACTGCAGAGATGTAGAAGTTACTAGCACCACCTAAATTAAATTAGGGGATACTGAAAAAAAGTGAGTATCCTTTTCACCATGCAACCTTTTTACTGTGACATTTGAATTTTTTGGATTAGAAATACTGTAATTTTAGCATTGCTTCAGATAATGAATGCCTTTCACATGCATCTGACTACGGGTTATATTATTCCAGACAAGGCTAGCTGCTGCTGGCCAGATGATTAATCATCAGCCATCAAGTTTTCCACTGTAAAAAATAAACGCTGTAGCCAGTCAAGAGGGTGGGAAGGTGCACATATTATAGTGCTAAGAGTAGCAGAAGTAACTAAGAATTGCAAATTTTATTAAATCTTTTTACAGTAAACATGAGGCCTATATGCTATCATGGTGTCTGTGTAATTCAGCTGATAATGCCAGCAGTCAAAATCAGCCTATTTACCTTCCTTGCAAAAGAGACACCAGCAACCTGACTGAAATTTTAAGGTCACATGAATCTTTCAAGGTATGCTATTAAATGCATTTACTCTCTTTATTTTATAAAAGCCACCCGCCTTGTACACACCAACTTGACTTTCCAGTTCTCATAACCCTGCCCAAGATTACTTTACTCAGATTTCCTACGTTATAGATATTATTTTCTTAAATTTTGTTAAATAAAAGTGAGATTATTTAGGTACTTAAATAAAGCAATTCTGGGGAGACAAGGGGATTCAAATGAAATGTAAATATTTTGACTGGTAGGCTTCTAATTCAAATGTAATCCACTCCAACAATGACTGAAAGTTAAATCGTAGGATGTCTACATAGGTGATATATGGTTTCAAAATTATTTTCTAGTGAACACGTGTTATTAGTACATAAACTGTCATAACTATCCATCAAAAGATGCCCAGCAGGCTGAAACACGCTTTAAAGTTGTCTCTCTGAATTATGATGAGTAAATTAGCAGCTTGATCTACATCTGTCCATACTGAGTCTGTTCTCAGAAAAGATAAATTTTATTTTTTACCATTATCAACATGACATATCTCACAAAAATAATGAGGCCTAACCGTTTTCACAGAATCCCTTTAATCCTCAATCATTTTGCTAATATACTGCCAAATTAGAATTCTCCATTCACAAAACTTATTCCCCCTACATGGATATGTACACTCTACACATACATATTTATACACACATATATAAATACGTATATACTGAATGAAATATCAGGGCAGTGTACCCTAACAAAGAAACACAACTTCCTGATCCCTTAAATGTGCCTATGACTACAACAGCTTTAGCAGTCACAAAATTCCACTTCTGTACCAAAGACCATCACTGTGCTACTAATCATTTCCAGAATTGTTCACTGCTCACCTTGTGATTTCCACGACAAGAATAATTGTTCAAACAAAGGTCCTAGGGATATGAGGAATAAAACAATCACCCAAATGAGGGAAGGCGAAGACCCATGGAGCCACTTAATGCCATCATCAGCCAAAATACTGTAGTATACAACTCTAGACATTCATTGTATATCCACCCCCCCCATATTTTCACATCAAGTTTTAATTGCATTAATTTTCTGCTAAGACCCTAATCCACAGCCTGCTATATCTCACAGACTGAATATTAAAGTGATATATTTTAGCACAAGTTTTTTCTTCATATTTTTAGCCTGTGACTGTTGCTTAGACCACCTTTGTATGTCCTTTCCCTCCCTTCACCACAAAATTAAGTTTCAGAATGTTAAATTCAATCTATGCATTCTTCCCACTTATTTTACTAAGCATTCAAAATCCAAACCATTCACCCAATCTGTTGATCTTCTACTGCATTGCAAGACTGACAGTTTCTCCAGGTTTGTTGATGAAATGCTGCAATATTTTGTTTATCAGCAATATGATAAAATACAGAAGAGGGCATAGATTCTCTTTTTTGTTTTCCAAATAAATTAAAGAGGCACTGGTTCTTGGAAAAGAAACTTGCAAATACAAATCTCAGGAAAATTCCTTTTGCTCACTTTCCTCCAGGAGTAGCTAAAGGTGTACAAATATAGGAGTGGCAAATTCCAGAGGAACTTCAAATAGATTATTCTATTTAATCATATTTATCATAAGATGGTACTAATCCTTCCTTGCGGCCACATATTTTACAGCTATATTTGGATACTGAGAAGTGCAGGCAGCTTACAGGGAACACATACTATCACTGGCCTGATTTTTAATTTAAAGTGATTTTGGAACTTGCCTGCTTCCTTACCCACTCAGATGGGTTCTGACATAAGCCTGAAACGACTTCTTATTTCCCAAGAGAAAAAAAAGAAATTACTGAAGCTTTCAGGCATCTCTTGAGTGGGAACTCTCAGCATAATCCAAGGGTGAAATCCTACTACTGTGACAGTCAGAAGTCCTACTTGCATCTGAGATGCCCACATTTCAGACCAGTCTCCATTTCCCCGACAGCTGGCAAGAGTTTATAAATTACTGCATTCTGCAGGAGTCTAACAACAATTCCAAACATAAATCTGGGGTTACAATAGAAAAATACATACTGAATAACTATTTTATTATCAAGGAAATATTAAACCACCATCAGCTATTTCTTAATCAATTTCACAACAGAATGAGACTATGAACATACAGCTGCACCAGAAGTCTATTTGCCAAAGAAATCTGTTTGCAAATGTGACTTCTAAAGAGCAATTGCTTTCTTAAATCTTGGGAAAATGGGAAAACAAAATCTATTACAAATTAGAGATTAAGAACTTTATTTTCCCTCACATACTCAATTCTGAACAAAGACTGTAGAAGCAGCAGCATGATGATGATTCTATAATTGTTAGATTCCTGTTACAGTAGAAACATACATTTAAACAGTAAGCTTAAATATACTTTCAGCATCAAATAAAGATGTTTGTTACTTATTTGGGTATCAGAAAATGCCTGCCTGTACCATATACATAACACTAGCGGTCAGGATAAACTGGGTTAAATTATATGGTTTATGTGGCAGACAGCAAAAATGAAAAGGTAATACAACTGTTGGGGTCCAGGATATTCATCATGTCAGACTAACATTGCCTTACACAACTGTCTGCAAATGTCTTTCAGATCAGACGCCTGTCTTGAAGTACACCCCTTTTTCTCTTTTCACTGAGAAAAAGAGCCTTTGGGATCCTTTCTGAAAATTATAAACATTTTCTAGGAGGCTGTTGTATAGCTTCTTTCTTATTTTCTCTTGTTCAAAGGAGCTAGTTTAGAAGCAGCAAAGCAAAGACGAGATCCAGGGCTGGAAAAGATGCTCAGACACATCCAGCTAAAGACATACATCTTGGATTCTGCATGAGATGCAGTATAAAGATTTCCTGTAGGTATAATTACAAAGAGTGCTTCTTTAAAGAATGTCTTCAAAAGTCAAAGTGTGCTGCAAAACCTAAATCCTACTTTTGGATGGAGAGAGAAGTTTCCCTCCTTCCAGTATCCTCAGGCTTAGAGATGCCAGGCCGCCTCTTCTCCACTTTCTCTCACAGAGATTGCCAGCTCATATATTGCAATACTTCATATTGCAGTTGATACTTCCAGACATTGTTACAAAAGAAATTTCTGCCAATTTCTTCCTCAGTATCGAACTTGATACACAGTAAAAATTTTCCCCAAAGCCAAAATACCTGTTGACACATTATCCCTCAGGTACATATACAATAAATTTCCCCGCAAGTTCTAAAAAAAACCCCGCTCGAAGATGAGGAGAGAAAAAAAAAAAAGAATTCAGCATTTCAGAAAATTTGGTGGGGTCAAACATTCACGTCGTAATGAAACACACCACAATGAGAAGCTGCTGTGTTATCACAATAAAGAGATGACTTAGATACAGACATGAAGTCACTGAACCCGTGCACATGGCATCTACTTACGCGTATTGCGAGAGTCTGTAGTGGGTGGATGCTTTATTTAGGCAAGAGAGTTACCCATCTGTAACTGTGGGAGGCAGTTCGGCAGACAGAGTTCTGGAGTTCCTGGCTGGAATCTGGCCAGGGAACTGCCACTATCAACTCCTCTCTTCTGAAAAACAGCTGGAGAACTTGCATACCACACACTAAAGCTATTAAAGGACATTAAACAACTAGAAACTGATTTTCCTCTGCTTTGTTCTTTGCAGACTTATTTGTACCTGAAAGAGGTATGTGTAAAACTCCTACATCTCTAAGATGACAGATTTATACACCAATTTTGTACAAGTATTAAGAACTATAAAGACACAATGCAGCTGCAATTCCAGTCTTTAGATCGGAATAACCTAAAATTCTTTTCACAACCATACGGCAAGTCTCATTACTACCTTCAAATAAAGAAGATCTCACAGAATTAATGTTTCATTAAAATTCTAAAGAATTTTAATTCTAAAATGTCTAAACATCTAAACTTAGAAACAAATTTAAAATAAAACAACATCAAAAAGATTAAAAAGCGATGGTCCAATATTGACCAAAAAAAAATTTCTAATGAAATACCATTCACCAAGGTGTCTTAGTGATATATAAATAGAGGACAGGAATAGCTAGTACATACAACAGGAAACATTTCATGAAAGGAAAGCACTTGGAATTTCACTCCTTAGGCTTTGCTCCTTTGCTCCATGTGTGTCTCTAAGCAGGGAGCACAGACACAGGGGACATGGATTCCTTCTGTTATCCTGCCTTTTCGTGGGCGTGTTACTCAAGCGAAGGGATGTTCAGCCTAATTTCTGTGCATAGAGCACTTCTCTGCAAATTCCAGTCGTAGCCAAAGCGTAGCATAAGCTGCTGCCATCTCCACTGCTCAGGCACATCTTCTGCTTCACACAGAAACTATTTGGAAAAGATGAGAGTGTTTGCAGTAGGAGTAGTGAACTTATTTCTCATTCATTGGAGACTAAACACAGACCTTTTTGGAACTCAGCTTTGAAACTGGATGAAAGTAATAGCTGTAATCGTAAAGCTGAGTTATTCTTTCAGTTCACATGGAAAACTTCTACAGAGTAAATGGTTATTTCACGAGCTCCTCAGACTGCAACAAAAGGCATGTCATGAGTGGGTGTTAGCTTGGAGAAAGCGCCCACTTTCTCCCTTAGCCGCTAAGCGGAGGTTATGAAATAAGTTAAGATACATTACTCCAGAAATATATGTTTTCCTGCACATATAACCTGAAACCCTCTGACTTGCTCTGTTACAACATACAGTGGTTTTCTGCCTTCTGCTTTTCAGTTGGAGAAGACAATCTATCTGATCACATAGGAAACCAACATCTCAATGCAGAAAGATTTCCTCCTCAAAGTAGATTACTCAGAAGTGCAATAAACTTCTCCACGGCTATCCCTTCTCCATGCTGCACTGCACCCACAGCGCTTGCACTGCCTGCAGCTCCCCTTCCCCACACCGGCCCCAGAGGAGCGCTCTGCCAGCCTCGGCTGCCTTGAATTTATTGAGATACCTGTAATTCTTTTTCTCAGTGAAGTGGCACTTCAATTCATGATCTGAATACAGGGATAAGGAGAAAGGAATAGCAAAAGTTGTATGTTAAAATCCAAGACGTACTTGAAAGGAGAAACAGGCCGTAGCTCACTGACCACAAGGAGAAATGACTTGGCTTGGGATAACTGCTGAGGCAGCAGTCCCAGCTGCTTGGCTGTCCCCACTGCAGGGGCAACTGAGATCTTCACCAATCATCTCAACTGGCACAATTCCCACAACAGCATTTTAAGGCAACGCAAACCAACAGTCCACTTTTCTTTAAAAGCTACAAGGGAAATTGCAGTGGACTTAAATTCAATTCAGGAGCAACTCAGACAACACGTAGCTAAGAATAATAATCTCATCAGCTACCCCAAGCAAGACACATCTTTTGCTTATATTGAAAATGCAATTTAGAAGCCAAAGCTTTGAAGAAAGCATCTAGACCTTTCAGTCTTCTGAGGTGACATCCCTGGGCACAGATGGAAGTTTGCAGCTAGAGCTGGCCACAAACTGCTCGCAAATGCTTTTACACATCTCTGTTACCTGGCCTTTCCTATGCTCTAAAAATTCTGTAAATTCCCCAGAGCTGATGAAATATATCACTATGAGACATATCACTTCTTTCCCAATGGAAAGAAAGGATAAGATAAAGCAAAATATTTTACATCTGCAAAAGAGAAGATACTTTTTTACAAACTGTGGCAATCTTTTCCAGGTCACATGTCTTTTTCCAGAACAACTAATCTGTAATGTCGCTTTTGTGCATGCAGTTCTGTATAAACAGCAAGGCATTTTCAACTTACATAAAAGCTTTCTGTAAAGAAAGTTTTCTCTTGGAACAGTGTTTGCTAACAGCTTGAATACAAATATTTTCTAGACTGCAAATCCAGTTAATATTCATGAAAAATGTATCTAAAGCATGAAGCACACACGTAGATAAATACACTATATATTTATATAATATTTAGCAAAAAAAAAAGAAATCTAGGACTTTTAATCTGGAGTATGCTACCTGGATCTATAATTTATCCTCACATCCTCAAAACACATCTCTGACTATCATTTCTTAACTTTATGTCCGGCTTGGCAGTATACTGTTAGATCATATCACTGTATGTAACATGTCAACTGCTACACATCTATAGTTACCAAAGGGTTAAGCCTGATGGAGTAGAAAATGCTTTCCAAATCAGAAAGCCTTTACAGTGTACCGTACATGTTGCAGGGACTCTTCAAATTGCTTACAGACAGCACTATTTTTGTAATTCCAATCACAAAAACAACTCCTATGCTACATGTTTATTACTTCAGTGCAGCTTTAGATGAAAAGTGCATGTCTCATAAATCCACCATTGCCCAAACTGTTGAAGGAAAATTCAGATACAACAAGTTTCAGATAAAGCATTAAGGAGGCCAGGATGGGAATTCTGAACATCCTCTCCAGTCCTCACTTGTACGCTCCATTCTTACTGTTTGTGGGAACTGTACGTCTTAATTCTGGCTTTTTTTTTTTTATTTTTTTCTCAGTGAGCTAATCAGAATGTGAGTAGCAGTGCAGCAATTGCACAAACTGAACAAAACCAAAAAGCACTGACTGCTACCAGGTGCTCAGAAGGGCAAGTGAAGAGTAGCAAGAGTAGGACTAGGCAGGCAGACACTGCAAATGTTTTTATTTTCTTTACTGTTTTACTTGGTCTGAGATGAGTGAATTTTCCTGCTGTTTTTATAAAGCAATACTCCAGTATTGCTCCAGGAGCCTTAAAATTTCCCCTTCACCAGCCCCTAAGAACTCCAGCTGGTGCTACCACAAAGCAGTAACATACGGCAGTTCTACATAGCAATAACCTGGAACTAATGCTGAGAAACGGCAGAAGGGGAGTCATACCCACAATATTAATTTCTTTCCATATAGTCTCCACTACATAAAACATAGATAGGTCTTTGTCTAGCATACCAAAGCGATGCTTCATGCAGCTTTTCATAGACCCAGGGAAAGGTGACCTTTACTCATCTCTAGAGTGTATCTGGAAACATGAGCTAGGGAAAAGTGCCAGGCATCAGAAAAAACTGAGACCTCTACCCATATGGGTTTTCAATGTGTTACATCAAAGGCACATAATTTACAGTTTAACTCTGAGAGTTAAATTGCTAATAGCTAGCATATAAGCAGGGAACTAAAGTAATTTACAAGAGCCTTTTTAAACTTTTTCTTCTGATGGCTATAAAGTTAGCTGTCAGCAAATTTCACACAGTAAGCAAATAAGCATTAAAAGGCTACAACAGATCTGATACCCCTGTCAAGAGGAGGAGTGGGGGAAGCACTTCTTTGGGATTTGGCACTGTGTTTGCCACTGCATTCCCCTCTGTGGTCTGCACATTTCTAACTTTGCAGTATGCAATCTTCTCATCCTACAAGGGTGGAGTATTTATTAAACTTTTTGACCCCCAAAAATATATTTTAAAATATCTATTAAATTTCACTTTTCCAGGGATGTTCAGAGAAATCTGTCGTTTATTGTTCAACCCACTGTAAAACTGAAACCCTAAACCCAGGCAAAATTGTTGCTTTGTTAACTTCATCTTAAAAGAACAATTGTGTCTCAGACTCTTAGAAAGTGTATTTTGTTTGCTTGTAAGTTTATTAAAGGTCTGGCATGGGGGAACACAAGATTTGACCACTGTGAGCTTTCAGATTCACATTCAAAACAGCATAACATGATTTTACAACACTATAGAACTTCAGTTTGGGGGGGTGGGGTGGTGATGAGGGGAGGTATATTTATTTATTTCTTTATTAAAACTGTAGAACAGTGATGTCAGCATTTCAGGTGGTTTGGAGGTTTTTTGTTGCTTGGAGTTTTTTGTCTATACTTCTCCTTACAAGCTCTTTCATACTTTTTCATCAGTGTAATTCTCTAAATAGTTTTAGATCCTTCACCACATTTTATTACGCATTTTCATATTTAATGCTTTTATAAGCCACAAACAAAGCTGCATTCCTAATGTGGCAGTCATTGCACAAGCACACAGGGAGCCATGCAGCCCTTTCCTAATACTCAGAGGTACTCTGGGAAGTTTTCAAAGAATAGGAGTTTGGTGTTCAACTATAGTTGAATTTGAATGGGAATACCTCACTATACAGCTGTGAAAATCTTCCTCATAAAAGTCAGTGGAATTCAGAAGTGTCCAGAAATAATAGTCATCTATTTCCAAAAAACCATAGTTTTTTAGAATAAAATTTCCCAAAACCAAACTTGATTTCTATCGTATTTTATATGACTTTTCCATAAAATACTATTTTAGAGAATGCAAAAACCATGTTTATAGCCTAACAAATATGAGGGAAATGGTTAAGTGAGAAAATAGATTTTTTAAAAAGGTAACAAAGTTGCTCCTCTCCTTTCCCATTTATTATTTGGTCTTAAACTAAGGTCTCTTCCTTTTCACAAGTCTCTTCCCTTTTCTCCTCTGCTGCACAACTTAGTAAAGAGCCCAAACTACCCGATGAGAATCATAGTTGAGAAAAAAGCCAAACAGCTGTGCAGCGTGGAAAAACATCAGTCCCACAGTGACTTACAGCAATGCTTTAAGTGCCTGTTAGTTAGAATTACGATGAGGGGAGAGAAAGAATAAAAGAACATGAATTCAAACTTCATGAGCATAAAGTTTGGAATTTTCTGTTCTATATAGAAGAAATAGAGAACTAATTCATACAAGTCCAACCCTACAAACTTTCTAGCAGGCAGAAGTGGCAAGCATTATATTACTCTGAGATATGTTACAACGAGACTCCTTCATTCTCATTCATTTTAAATTACAGTTTCTGAGGAAGCCGTAAGGACCATGTACCTGGATTCGCCAAAGCAGCTGGGCCTAAGTGTAGTTGCTATTATTCTTTTATCATTCAAGATAACATCTCTGTCACAAAGCCAAGAAGCCACAGCAGAATTCAAGATGTTAAGAAAACAGACTTCAAAGGCTAACGCAAACAATTTGTGCAAGCTTTACTGCTTTCAGAATTAATAAAACACAACCATTCTTACATACTGCTCATATAAAATGTCCAGTTATGTCTTTATAACTTACAAAATTGTATATAAACAGGTATGTCAATTTGATCCAGAATATTCCATTTGTAAAATTATTTGCTAGATAATGCAGTTCAGCAATGCCACACAGGCCTGCATGTAGAAGCTCAAACAAAAGAGGCTTTTTAGATCACCATTTCAGAAATTGGTCAATGCTGGCACATCCGAAAGAAATTGTTACTAGTTACTGATGATATACAGATTTTACCACTGATTCCTTACTGTTCTTTCAAAATACTGACTGATTTACCAGTCCTAGAGGCATGGTGAATTCACCTGTGGGGTTTCTTCGCTGGTGTTTGTGTGTCACACCCCTGATTCACAAGCTTCAGGTGTTGTCCTGCAAGAGCCTCTATTTCCAAAAACTTTAATAGGAAAAAAAAAACCAACACCAAAACCCAAAGATTTATCAAGCCCTTAGAGGATTATGTGTAAAGAAAAAGCCCATCTAATCAAGTCCCTGCTGGACACATCCACGTTGTAAAACCACTATGTTAAACAGCGGTAACTGACAGCTCTGATGAGTTTTAACGCAGAGTAAGGAAGCAAGCTTACATTTTACCCCTATGGCTATTATTTGTTATGCTGTATAATCCCGTAGTACCATAGCAGCTGGATTAGTATCTCTGGGTCAGCGCTGACTACTGTGGGGAAGATGGGGGGAAAATACTTTGAGATATCTCTGAGATAAAAAAACCCACAATATTTTGTCCACCACAAGAAAGCTTATTCTTTTAAAGAATCATAGAATCACCTATGTTCGAAGAAACCTTTAAGATCATTGAGTCCAACCATAAACCTAACACTGCCAAAACCACCACTAAACCATGTCCCTCAGCACCACGTCTACCTGTCTTTTAAATTCCTCCAGGGATGGTGACTCCACCACTTCCCCTGGGCAGCCTGTTCCAATGTTTGATGACCCTTTCAGTGAAGGGTTTTTTTTCCTAATATCCAATCTAAACCTCCCCTGGTACAACTTGAGGCCACTGCCTCTTGTCCTATCACTTGTTACTTGGGAGAAGAGATCAACCCTCACCTCGCTACAACCTCCTTTCAGGTAGTCTGTAGAGAGCGAGAAGGTCTCCCCTCAGCCTCCTTTTCTCCAGGCTAAACAATCCCAGTACCCTCAGCTGCTCCTCAGAAGACTTGTGCTCTAGACCCTTCACCAGCTTCATTGCCCTTCTCTGGACACACTCCAGCACCTTGATGTCCTTCCTGTAGTGAGGGGCCCAAAAATGAACACAGTATTTGAGGTGGGGCCTCACCAGTGCTGAGCACAGGGGGATGATTACTTCCCTCATCCTGCTTGCTACACTATTCCTGATACAGGCCAGGATGCTGTTGGCCTTCTTGGCCACCTGGGCACACTGCTGGCTCATATTCAGCCGACTGTCAGCCAGCACCCCCAGGTCCTTTTTGGCCAGGCAGCTTTCCAGCCACTCTTCCCCAAGCCTGCAGCACTGCATGGGGTTGTTGTGACCCAAGTGCGGGACCCGGCACTTGGCCTTGTTGAACTTCATACGATTGCCCTCGGCCCATCGATCCAGCCTCTCCAGATCCCAAATAACTCCAGCAGAACAAAATCTTAAAAATTAAAGGCTCTGTACTATTTATGATCAGTACATTTCCACAAACAGCCCCATACATCCACTTATACGAAGAAGGAAGAAAGCCAATGCCATGATTCAAGTTCCCATACTCTCCTTTTCCTTTCTTACGTTTAAATTCCTAAAGTTTTACTCTCCTTGATTAAAAAGATAAATCACTTTATGAAAAACATCCAATACCATAGTTGACATTTTCCCTAAACTTTCACTGCTACTTTACAAAAATAAGCTTCAAAGTTTGACAAACAGGAGACCTTAAGAACTACCCATTTCTAACCTTCTGTTGGTTCAGAGACAAGGCAAGAATTTATATTTTCAGTTATAGCACCTTGACTTGTTAGTGGCAACACCACCCACGTTCCTCTAGATTTCTGGAATCTACAGGATTTGGTAATTTTTTACCAAGTGATCCAGTCTTAAAATGTAAGTGGAAATCCCACAAAAAATGTAGAATCTTGCAGAAAGGCTCTTTATGGTTATTTCAACAAGACAAAAGGAAAGGTTTTAGCAATTTCTGTTACCACTCCAGTTAGTACCTATCAATCTACATTTTTTTTCTGGAAAAAATATGCAGAAAAGGTTTGAAACTGCAGATCCTCATTCAAATGAACTCTGTGAAGGTAAAAATCTCAAAAATTTGCTTAATGTATACACATTCAGGTGTTGGGTTTGGTTGGTTTTGTTGTTTGTTTTTTGTTTTTAAGGCAAGCAAAATACATAAGCAATGAAGCTAGTTTAATCACTTCTCAGGAACAAAAAGACATCAACTCCTTTACTTGGCAGTTACTTCACTTTGTTGTTTCCTTTAAGATTTTGCACATTTAGGATATTGTTCAGATATTTCTTTTTAACCACCTTTGAGAGCTGTTTTTGTTTAGCAGTGCTCCAGATTCACTCAGTGAAGTTATATAGCAACAATTTGTTAAATGTGTTAAAATATTTAATTTTAACTGGAAAAGGAGAAAAAAGCCAAATTAATTTTAACTATGTAAGGCAGGTAACCCTTTACAGAAATTGAGTTCTAGCCATTCCAGAAGCTGACAGTATTAAGCATCAGTAACTTGGCCTCTATAACAGCATTTCTGTTGCACACTCTGATGGAGACTTAAATATTTTAAGAATAAAATAAGAATCACAAAATATTTCTGCGACATACTGCATACAATCTCTCCTTCAGAATAAAGACTCTATCTAAAGACTCTCTCAGATCTAGCCTTTTTCACCAAAGTAGTTCTTTCTTGCCAAGTTGATCAAATCTGTTGATAAAAATAAAATTTCCAGTTACAACATTATATTAAAAAAATCACACATTTTGTCTTCAAACAACTGAGGCTTCCCTTCTGTAATGACTGTTGTGTAGACATGTTTCTGCACAGAGGACAACTTTCAGAATTTGGATCTAGAGACCTGCTCCATTTATACCATACAATGAACCCATCATTGCGATAGCTAAACCCTTCTCACAGCAGATGGAAATTATGTCTCACATGAAATGTGGTAGGATCTTAAATCTGGTTTTATTTGACAGTATTTTGTCTCCAATGTGGGCAGGACAGCCCAGTAACTAAGGCTGGGCTATGGCCAGAAACAGTAAAGGGACTAAAACACAAACCTGCCGGGAAATGAAACTCTGGCCAAATACTCAGCTATAGCTTGACTGTTCACACAGACCCAGGCAGGTTTTACAAAAGACCGGGTGACTGGTACAGCCTGAACAACTACACGTAGCACAATGGCACTCATACTGCATTCAAAACCAGACCAAAACTAAAACTGATGTTTCTCATATTATAAACTCTCTCAGAAAGGAAAAAAAAAGCATTCAACAAACAAGATTTTGTTGTCTAAATATCTTTAAGATCTGCCCTTAGGCATTTTACATGACTCTTAAGATGGATAAATACCTTTAATAACCTGGATTTAACCATCCTATGATTGTAAACGTCAGCTAATGACTTTGCTTATTTGTGTGCCAAAGTATGAAAGTTATGAAAAATACAAGAATTTAGAAAAATACAAACAAAATTTCATAAATTATTAAATACCACAAGACGCAGTTTTACTTTTTACAAGAAATCATGTTCTTTGTTAGAGTAACTTACAAGCTATTTTAAGCTGACATACAGTTTATGGAAGCTCTGAACAGAAACACAATACTGGATGGACTGCACAAAGCTGTCTTATAGAAGGATATTACTGAAATTCATTACCTCCCCAAAATGTAAGGACCCAATGCTGATGCCATGGCTTCTTAGTTATAGAAATCTCGTAGGGATGGACCCACAGCCCCCAAGGCAACAGCTGTCCCTGTGGGGACAAAACTATTTGTTCCAGTTCTCAGTACTAGCTTTGGCTAGTCTTGTTACCTGAACTGAGGCAGTACATGTAATGAAACATTATTTTGTGTAACGGGTTTCCAATTAAGGGTTATTATTGGAAATGCTGTATGAGAACTAACTCTCAGTCTTACGTCTACTATATTCCTGGTAGTTTTCTGTACCTTTAAAAATTTTATGTCCTGGCTGCATACTTTACTCTGACTGTTCTTTTCTGCAAACAGATCACTATCTTTCCACTGTGTAACACAGAGATTTTAGGATCAAACAGTTCCACATACCAGCGTTGCCAAATTTCTTTTCCAAAATAAAATCTGTGCAAAGTGGTAAATTAAATCAGGCTGAACATGGGATCAATCTATGGAGTGCCAGACAAAGGTCACACTGCATAGCCCGGCGCACACAGAGACAAGCGATAGCCAGGAGATACATCTCTGTTTGCTAGTTGTTCAGAGTACTAACTTGTCAAACAGAAATTCATAACAGGGACAATGAAATTAACGGCCACATGAAGAACCCAGTAAGAAGCACAGATTTAGTCAACCAACCTAATTTATGCTAAATAGAATTCCCTCATGTTCTGACAGCTGAACTGCAGCAAAATCACTGTTCTGCAACTAAAATGAATGGAAAAATGTTAAGAAAGCCAGGATTGGACAAGACTTGTGAGTCACTACAGAGCTATCCAAAGGGATACAGAGGTCGTCCACTCACTAGAACGTGGGCTGAAACAGTCACTGATTTATTTTCCAAGAATCCAAATAAGAGGCACTCCCAGGGGAGCACAAGACAAGAGACTTTGCCATAATTGCAGCTACAAAGATGAGTACAGTTAAGAAATTCTGGCAAACGTTAGTGGCTACAGTAGTAAGTCAATGCTGTACTTGGAAACCTTTGAAAATGCAAGCACTGATAGGGAAGCAAGACATAATAGAATGAGAGTTTGTAAGTACTAAATGTGTTTAATAATTGATTTATTCATATGCATTCTTATCAAAGAAAAGGTCTAGATATAGTGTTTGGGATTCATGTTTTATGACGGAGTGAAGGTAGCTTTGGACATCCCTCTCTGAATTACAGGATTAATGGGTATTCCCTGCTAGGAAGGAATATAAGTAGTGTTACGTTTACTGCTGTGCTCAGAGTTTACCTACCTCGTTCCACAGCAGTGGTGAATTCCAATCACTGTTTTCAGACTAGTGAAAAAGACAGACATGAAGACTACTTGATGAAATGAAAAATGTAGAATATAAAATTTGTTGACATTATAAACCAGCCTTTCTGCTTTAGGTTATGTATCAGCCTGAAGCAGGTTAAATGCAAGAATTTATAATTTTATTTAATATATTATTAATTTAAAATTAAACCAATAAAAAATCTACCTCTAAGGCTCTAGATGATTTCACTTCATTATACAATATGCTAAAATGAAATTAAACTAAAACACAAAACCTTGGCTAGCTACTACTTTTGTCTTCCATAATTTAAAATGGAAGCCTTTAATCTGGCTGGCAGAGGCATGTTTTCTTTACCAGGATCCTTAGAAGCCACCGAATTCAGACTGTTTCTGAGTAAGTCATGCAGAACTTCTGGTCTTTGAGCCTTTGCAAGATGACTTTGTGTGCAGCCCAGCCACTTTAATAATAGGGAGATACAGCTCTGGCAGCTCTACTAATTATACCTGGAACCGCACGTTAAAGAAATTCAGACATCAGCTGGTTGGAACTAGTAGAAATTACCTTACATGACATTAAAAAGCACTGGTCCCATATGAAATTAAATATATAAGAAATACAGTTTTAAATGCGGAATTGAGAAAGGCAACAGAAATACACGGCCTCAATCTTTTTTGATTTATGAGTGATATAACACTGAAGAAAAAACCCTGCAATTTGGGTGGTATAAGCTAATGACATACAGAAGTCCAGATCAAAAGCGATTAAGTCTGTAATTCTATGAATCATAGAATAGTTTGTGTTGGAAGGGACCTTTAAAGGTCATCTAGTCCAACTCCCCCGCAGTGAGCAGGTACATCTTCAACTATATCAGGTTGCTCAGAGCCCTGTCCAACCTGACCTTGAATGTTTCCAGGGATGGGGCATCTACCACCTCTCTGGGCAACCTGTTCCAGTGTTTCATCACCCTCATTGTAAAAAATTTCTTTCTTATATCTAGTCTAAATCTACTCTCTTTAATTTAAAACCATTACCCCTTGTCCTATCGCAACAAGCCCTGCTAAAAAGTTTGTCCTCAAGTCACCTCTGTCAGCTGATTTTGTCACGCTCCTGCCTGCCCCAAATTCATCATGGGCATTATTTGCATGGTCAAAACTTAGTTTTGTGCAACATATGGGTTATTTAGCTGTTTTATCATCCATAAGTAGAAAGAACAAAAACCATGATTCACTTTCACTTACTTCTTTGAAAACCTTCTGATCTCAGTAGCACTTTTTAGGTGTTGCTAAAGTGAGGGCTGGGCCACAGTAGCCATGCTAAAGGTCACCAAACTTTGATTGAGAAGTTTCTTGATGCTTACATTGCTTCACAGACTGCTAGTTCTCCGCTTGTTTCAGATGCCTGTCCTATCACCGATTACTGTTTGATGAAGGTTCTGACTCAGATGTAAAATAAAAAAATAAAATCAAAGATAAGTTATGACTAGGCTCTCTAACCTCCCATGATTAAAATTTCATGTTTAACCATTAAAGCAGAGGCGGCATTTTGCAGCCATAATCATTTTTCCTTTCTATGATAACATATGTCACCACCTTTAAACATTTTTAATGGTATATGTATTTTAAATGGGGAAAGTAATCACAAAACTGTATAAAATCACTATGCCAGATATTGATGTAGTAGAAGAGGAATCCCAGAGATCTAATAGACTGGAAGCCACAGTTCATCTAGGAAGCCAACCTGGAAAACATGACTAGAGCTGTGGGTAATGCTGGAGTTCAAACATCTGTCTTTTCCTCCACAAAAGAAAAAACCTACACCCTGCAATTTTTTAGAGCTACATATATCCATGCATGCTCTGAAAATGCTGTGAACTTTTACATACTATTTTCTGTCTGCATTTTAAGTAACCTCACTTTGAGTGTAGACACTGCCCTTCATCTTTGTCTAGAAAAGATGACTAATATGATATTAGTTAGAAACATGCAGTTTTGAAAATACTATCCTGTGTTTTGGATCAACTGTCCACACCAAGATGGGGAATATTAATCATTGTAGCAGTCTGCCGCACGCAAATAGATTCATTTAACAGATGTAAGATTTAAGTAAAACTCTCTGCTCATGATGAAGAATTTGGAGTAAATCCAGTACAAGGAAAATAAAGCGCAAAACTTATTGAAGGAAAAAATGTGAGAAAGAAGTGTCCTAAACATCCTTCTCATTCCTGCCTTCTTAGGAGGACACCATGCTGGGCAACCTTGGGGAAGGAGGAAGACTTCTATCTGGTCCCTGAGGAAAAAAGAGAGAACAAGAGAGTCTTTAGTCCTCACCTTTGGAAAGCTGAGTCCTGCTCAGTCATTACTTGCACACAAGAAGAAAGAGTGTGTGAAAATCCTAGACGACAGCACAATACCTATAAAGGGGCATTCTTCTGCCCAACTTCTACTGGTGATTAGATTTATGATCTGAGAGACAAGTTGTTCACTTGTGTGAAAGTCAACAGGATTTTTTTTTAAACCTGATGCAAAAATCTATAGAAATAGCTAGGCAGTTCTTAAACTTCAATAGGATTTGGATCAGTGTCACTGAATTAGAAATTGACAGCATAAATTGTGCACTGCACTTTTTTCCCTGGATAAAGTACACAAAAAACCCACACAAATGAGAGCTCTTCAGTTTTTTTAGCAAATCAAGACAAAAAAATCCTTACAGAAAGACAATTCCTTTCAGTGATCAAAATATTACCTCATCTCTCAAAGCATTATTAAAATACCGTTCCCATAACGTCACTTGGTCTTACTACCACCAAGCAGGAAAATTTGAGTAAATGGAGTATTTAATTTGCAGTCTTACTACACAGCTAGAAATACACTAACAGGTTGTAATTCTTCAAGGATAATAAGCTGTAATATATGCTGTGGCTGCTTTCTGGCTTCTACATATTTCTAAAATAGACCAGTATTTCCATTTTTTAACCAAGTTATTACAGTTTTAACATATTTTATGTTACTGCTGTCAGAACTTATTTAAACAACGGATGACTTAATTTTATTTTGTGGAATGGCTTAGAAGTACCAGTCAAAGATTATGTTATAACAGTATTATGGTGAGAACAGGAAATAGTAAGATAGACTGTGTGTGACAGGTGAGACTGCAAATCACAGACAGAACTACAAAGTAATAAGCAGATAGGGTAATAAGCAATATAAAGTCAGAGTTAATCCCCTGGCTAAATATTGTTGGGTATTTGGAGGTATCTCTGTGTTGACAACAGTTGTAAAGATGGCCAGCAGGTGGGGGTTTGTGTTTAGGGCGGGGAGGTTGTTTGGGTTTTTTTGGTTCATTTTTTGTGTGTGGGTTTTTTGCCTTTTTTTAAACAGAAAGCTTTCATGAATGAGAGGCGTCAGGAAAAGCGGAGAGCTTGCTGCAAAGAAACAAGTGGTCAAGTTGTACATAACTGGTAGCAAAAAGATGTGGGTGAGCTAGAAATACATTAATTAACAAATAAGTAAGAGTTTGGATCATCAGACATATATAAAGTGCAGATAAGATTTTATTACTAATCCTAAATGTAAAGTTTAGAGCTTATTGTAACTTTTCCTTTCATTAATAAAACTGAGTTGAGACCACCTTTCTGTTCAGTAGAAGCATCTGAACTACAAGTTAAATAGGAAAATGAAGAACAGTTAAAATGCCTTCTACTTTAAAGTAAGCAGAAAGCACCAGAAACATGAACTGGAAAAAAGCAATCCTGTACATGTGTAAATGAACAGAAAATACCAGGTTCTCTAGGACAGCCTCAGAAATTAGATAATGATAGTGAACTTTCACTGCAAACACGTTTGCAAGGTCATACATCTATTTCCACTCTTGGAGAACTGACATCAAACTTGCTAATTCCTGATAGAAATAGGAATGCTTATATTTGTTTTTAAGAGTTACGATATTTTTGCTGACACTTTTAAGGACCCTCTCTTATTCATAGACTGCATATTCCAACCTAGAAACTTATTTGAAAAAAGGAGCATCAGAGAAAACGTCTTCACTGATTAGAAATGAATTAAATTAGTTCTGTGAAATGCAGTACAAGTAGGATTACAGAATCACAGAATGGTAGGGGTTGGAAGGGACCTCTGGAGATCATCTAGTCCAACCCCCCTCCCAGAGCAGGGACACCTACAGCAGGTTGCACAGGATGGTGTCCAGGCAGGTTTTGAATATCTCCAGAGAAGGAGACTCCACAACCTCTCTGGGCAGCCTTTTTCAGTGCTCTGCCACTCTCAAAGTAGTTTTTTCTCATGTTCAGACAGAATTTCCTGTGTTCCAGTTTGTGCACATTACCTCTTGTCCTGTCGCTGGGCACCACTGAAAAGAGTCTGGCCCCATCCTCTTGACACCTGCCCTTTAGATATTTATAAGCATTGACGAGATCCTCTCTCAGTCTTCTCTTCTGCAGGTTAAGCAGACCCAGGTCTCTCAGCCTTTCCTTGTAAGAGAAGTGCTCCCTCGATCGTCTTTGTAGCCCTCCGCTGGACTCTCTCCAGTAGTTCCTTGTCCTTCTTGAACTGGGGAGCCCAGAACTGGACACAGTACTCCAGGTGCGGCCTCACCAGGGCAGAGTAGAGCAGGAGGATGACCTCCCTTGACCTTCTGGCCACACTCTTTTTAACGCGCCCCAGGGTACCACTGGCCTTCTTGGCCACAAGGGCACATTGCTGGCTCATGGTCATCTTGTTGTCCACCAGGACTTCCAAGTATCTGCAGAGCTGCTTTCCAGCAGGTCAACCCATAACCTGTCCTGGTGCATGAGGTTATTCCTCCCCAGGTGCAGGACCCTACTCTTGCCCTTGTTGAACTTCACGAGGTTCCTCTCCACCCAACACTCCAGCCTGTCCAGGTCTCGCTGAATGGTGGCACAGCCTTCTGGTGTGTCAGCCACTCCTCCCAGTTTTGTGTTATCAGCAGACTTGCTGAGGGTACACTCTGTCCCCTCATGCAGGTCATTGATGAATATGTTGAACAGGACTGGACCCAGGACTGACCCCTGGGGAACACCACTTGTCACAGACCTCCAACTAGACTCTGCACTGCTGATCACAACCCTCTGAGCTCTGCCATTCAGCCAGTTTTAAATCCACCTCACTGTCCACTCATCTAAGCCACCTTTCCTAAGCTTACCTATGAGGATGTTATGGGAGACAGTGTCAAAAGCCTTGCTGAAGTTGAGGTAGACAATGTTCACTGCTCTCCCCTCATCCACCCATCCAGTCATTCCATCATAGAAGGCTATCAGATTGGTTGAGCCTGATTTCCACTTGGTGAATCCATGTTGACTGCTCCTGATAATCTTCTTTTCCTCTACATGCTTAGAGATGACATCCAGGATGAGCTGTTTCATCACCTTTCCAGAGATGGAGGTGAGGTTGACTGGCCTGTAGTTTCCCGGGTCCTCCTTCTTGCCCTTTTTGAAGACTGGCATGACATTAGCTTTCCTCCAGTCCTGAGGCATCTCTGCTATTCTCCATGACCTTTTTGATTTCGACCTCCATGATCAATTAATTTGGAGGCAAACATTCCAGAAACAATCTCTATAACTGATAAAACACTTTGTACTTTGCTTGCAGAAAAACAGGCTTTTGGATGCAAGACAAATTGTGCTGTCATTGATTGAGTCTGCAAAATGTATGTAACTATGTACATAGCGTGACATACATTTGTTTCTTCCTTTTTTATTTTTGTGGAGGTTGTTTTTTTCCTGCCCTACCCTGCCCCTCAAAAAAGTAGGAAATTTTGATATTTGCCAAAAAGCTCATTTGCTGGAATTCCCCCTTCTACAAACCAAATATAAAAGAGCTACTATAAACCATCACGTAAACTCACAAAAAAAACCCAAGTCTATTGTTAGTCATGACCTCCTTTTAGAGGATGTCAGTATCGAATAGCACCTGCTAATACTTCTGTACTTTCTAGAGTCCCAGTGTTCCCACTCCTTCATGTCCTTCAGCCATGAGCTTTTGTTCTGTGTTCAGATCTGGTAGGGGGGTGTGGAGTTCCCTCTACTCTATTCTCAACTTGGGGGAAAGCAACATTTTCATGAAATCTTCCATCATAATTTGTATCACAGGTAATATGGATTAGAATTTCTTCAACAAAAATACAAACCAGCAAAGCATGTATGGTAGAGCATATGGAGCTCTTAGTTTTACTATTCATTATCATGGTTTTCTGAGGTAATATGAGAAAACAGTCAGAGATTACAATGAAATAAATTTCTTGCTAAGATCACTTGCTTATTTTTATTACAAATCTAACATAGGAGAATAACAGGAAGTTTCAGGTTCCCTTAGATATCCTCTTAAAATTTAATCTATTTTGACTCTGTGGTCTAGATATGTTTTCATACTTTCATACTTTCTCTTAGTTCTTTTCCAGTAATTTATTCTAATACAAACATTAGTTTAGCATTCTTTTCCATTAAAGCAATGTTCCAATTCTTTCACTCTTGGTATTCTCTCTTTCCAAAGAGATTTTTTTTCAGTACTATTAAGCTAAAGTTACTGTTTTGCTTTTCTTCACATTCTCCCTCCTCTAAGGGCCTAATCCAACTTCCATTTATGAACTCTTTAACACCAGGGATCAATTAATACAATTTCAGTTTAATAGAATATAGATGGGGGCAGGGAAGAGAGAAAAAATACTGATAGCATGTTAAATAGTATTTTAAACATCCACTTCGCACCCTTCGCCATACTACAACCACTTCACCTACTGAATAGCTGCCGTTTAGAGAGACTGATGAAAGGTTAAAGCGTGTGTTGGTATCTTCTCATCCTTATACCATTTTCCTCTTAGTAACATGTTGGGGATAAAGGCAAAACACTAAATAATGTTTCAAAGGTTTAACCATTAAGTGGCTATATGCTTGGAGATGAACACAGGTAATACTAAAATTTGGGGAGCAATTACAGCAGCTCTGAACTGGTTTATGTTTTGTTGTTACTATTATAACCAAGCTGTGGAATGTGTCAGTACAAAAGCATTTTCCCTGTTGTAAAGGGCCTATGAACATAGAATTAAAGTGACTAAAAGTAATTCCCTCTGTACAAAACCAGTTATAGATAGCATGGTTACTATCTTTTAGGTTACTCTATACACATAGTGCTTGCATCAAGATTTCTGAAATGTAGGAAACAAAATGATATCCAGACCTACTTGTAATATATCTCAGAAGTAAGCAGGCTTGAATCTAGAGAGCAGCATTCAGTGCTACTTCAAGTGTGACCTGGGTTAAGCAACACATCTAGAACTAGACAGAACCAGAATCAAAGAAGGGGTTTTCCAAGCATTTAGCTTTCTGTCCTTTGACAGGAATTGATATTTTCAGATTTTAGACTATCATGTTTGGAAATAGGTTCTCCCTGATGTGCTGTCAGGGTTGAAAGGCTCCCCTACTAGAACTAAAATCAGAGTAAGGACTTCCAAAATCCAAATCTTCCCCAGAATCCAAGACTGATGAACAAAGTAAAGAAGGCCCATTTTAGAAGGCATGGTATATATAATGATAGACCTAAACCAGTTACTTCCACTCAGAAAAGAGACCTTGGGGTTATAATGCATAGTGCTATGAAAAATATCAGCTGTTTAGAAAGGTTAAAAAGATAGAATGTTAAGAATACTTAGAGCAAACCAGAAAACAAAACATTTTTATGCAAAGTGACAGAACCTGACGAGCATTACCAGAGGTGCAGAACAGCCCCCATCCAAGAAACAAATACAGAGACTTTTTGCTTGAAAAGAGATAATGAAGGAAGGACTATGACAGATATCTGAAAAAGCAAAAAGAACAGTGGTACTGAAGTATAGAGATATATGAATTAGTTATCTTTCTTTAAAATATGATAATTAGGGGGAAGTAAGCTATCAAGGGCCATGCTCAAAGCAAATTAAAAGAGATACCTTTACACACAGCAGATTGTTAAGCTGTGGACGTCATTGCTGCAGGATGCCACAGAGGTCAAACTTTATGTGATTTCAAAATGAAATTTTATAAATTGATAGCAGAAAAATTCATTAAGATCTATTAAACACAAAGATATCTTTGATGATACCTAATTTTAAGCATTTAAATTTTATATACATATATATATACACACACACATATATATACAAAAAACCCAAGATCTTGCTTGTTGTATGCTCCTCTATGATCAGAGACAAACAGGAACTTCTAGAAGGCAATTCAAACTGCAGATAGGCTTTGCTGAGGTTAACTATAATGACTCCAAACCAGCTTATATAATTCCTTTACATCTGAGGCTCCCAGACAAGGAATAGCATCCCTAACCCTGATCTCCCACTCCCCTACTATGTATGAAGGCCATCCCTTTAACAGCCATACTGGTAGAACATGCTGGCACCAGGATTCACATCACCATGGCCATTAACAGCAGAGCTAGCCAGCTTCAGCTTCCGTAAAACAGAGTAACATTTCCCTGGCAAAGTTATGCCAAAAGCTCTTTCAGTCTGTGGATCACAAGCAGCCAAGAATTCTCTACAATCCTCCAGGAGAAACACAGAATCTCACTCAGTTTCAGTCACTGGCCTCAAAACACGTGCCTTCCTACTTTATTCAAACTCCTTTTTTCCCCACATACATACTTCAACAGGTTGAACTTGCATCACTTTTTTTATTCATTACATCAAGAATTATTACTAACTTACAATAATGACAATTTATTTCTTTAAGTTATAAGGCATCTTGGTAAAGCTAATACAATTATTTTAGTCTGCTTTTTGTAATTAGTGTCTAATGAAAATAATTTGCCTGTAAACAATCAGCACAGCGTAATTGCAAAATCTCTGAAGATTTCCCCAGGCTGCACTTCTAGAATAGTTACAGCAGCTGCAGGTAAGATATATCTAGAACTGGCTACATTACAACAGTTTGCTTTAACTGAAGATGTGCAGTCTGAGCGAAATGGCTGTTCTTTTGTTGATACAATTTACCAAACTACCTTTTAAGCAAGTTTTTTATTAAAAACAAAAAACAAAACAAAACAAAACCAAAACAAAACCAACCAACCAACCAAAAAAAAAAAACAAAAAACCCAAAACCTTTTAATCAAAAAGCAAGTTTTGCAACATTTAACCAGTATCAAATATTTTTTGCATTTTGCATTTGTTCCTTCTGCAGCAGTGTTTTTCAACTTGCTCCTCATAAGTAATTTTTCAAAACCAAAGCTGAATAGACTCTGGTGAGACAAACACACATATTAGTAAAACAACTTGGTCTTTAACTATAATATTTTGTTGTAGACTATGAAAGTAATAAAAGATCTTAGAATTATGAAAGATATTTACAGTCCTATTCAGAATGGCAGGAGTACGGGAATTAAAAACATGTAAAATGAATGAGAATTATTTTTGGCGTAGGTCATCATCTTGCACCTACCTACCTATGCATGCTAAAGACATATAAAGACATACTAAGATGGGGCATAGACCACCACATGACTCAGCACAGAAGACCAAGCAATCCTGAAGAGCTGAAATGGTCTCTGGAATTAAGCAGTAGGGAAGGCCCCAGGCTACTGTAAATTGTGCCAGTGACAATCTGGCACGCTAGCCAGACTCTTTGCAGAGAAATTGTCATTTCAAACCCTCTCAACTTGTTTAAGTGCAAGCTCCTCAGAAAAATGACTCAGACCACTGGGGACAAACACCTAAGTAGGGCCTATCATTTTCAACAAAACAAATGCTAACCAGTAAGTAAGACTCCAAATGATGTAAACTGAAACATCTCTCTCTCCTGTTTGCTATAGATAAAAAGCATTGTCTAATTATTTCATACCTAGTCAGATGCTTTTTTTTTTAAATTCCTTCTAAAAGGTTGAATTGCTTCATTTGCACACTTTCAAACAATGAAGTGTCACAATTTTAGCAAAAAATCACAATGCAATGTTGTCCCAACATCTAAAAAAAATACAAATATTAAGTGAGCTGTCTTTTGCATGGCAAAAAGCTTTTCATCTTCGGTTTGTTTAGATCGTGACGACCAATTAGGTGTCCCTTAAAAGCATCAAGCGTCTGCTGGAAATCCACTGAAACCATAAGCCCTATATTGAATAATATTCAACAGGTTTGCAATTGTACTGGGGGCAAGAAGTATGTAACAGTAACAGCAGTCTGAGTGCAATGTCTATTTAGAAAGAGCATTACATGAAGGAAACACATGAAAAGTCTTTTCTGTATAACGTACTTGCTGTACTCTACGATAATTGTATATAGTAGATTAAAAATAAACAATAATTACAGTTTACTAATATTCAACCAGTTGATCTAAATAAATCTAGAGCTTTGTAGAAATAAATTAGCACACATTTAAACTTATTTAGCTACTGGAATCAAAACAGTGAATAATTAAGTGGAAGCCTGTAAGAAATCAAGGATAATCACGTTCAGGAGAGCATATAAAATGTCCCAGTTTCTCTTCATGCTCCCACTGTTCTATAAGGCCAGGTATCACTTTCTAACCCGAGTTTGGTTCATAGATTTATTGTAATGATTGTATTCCAACAGCACTTTTCATCTCTAGTTCAGTTGCAGGTGATGTCAGCTTACCAGAGTAGGCTGTCACCTACTCTGAGATGTTGAGGCACTTGCTCAGCCTCTGGTGAAGAGGGGGGCACACAGATGTGCCTGTCCCAGCTTTTTAGCACAGACCAACACTGACATCTGGTGCCAGCAGAGCCATTTTACACTGGGGCAAAGATTCAACTTTACAGCTCACTGAGGAGTTTGAAACTAGGATAAATCAGCACCTCCTGTTCAGCACTAAACCACATTAGAGTTTGACTATGGGGAAGAGAAAGGAAACAGTAAAAATACCAAGGATATACTTAAAGCCAGGAGAAGAAAGTGAGAGTACCTTCACAGTATTCTTTCTGCAATGCCCTTTTTTCAAAATGGTGGTTTTGGCTGTCGTTTCTCAAAATATTTTAGCTGTTGCTAAAATAGGGAGTTCACTATTTTTGTGAGAACAGTATAGGAATATGTTTGCCCGGATGTGCAGAGCTTGCACACTAGAAAAGCACGAGAGTTGTTTGTATTCTGAACGTAGGTGCTCAGAGATAAGCTTTCCTTGCTTGAACTGCTACAACAACTACATGCCCCATTTTTGGGGCTGGGGAATCACCCTGTGCCAGGACCCTGTGCCTGGGCAACTTGCCCAGAACAAATTGCCCCTACGCAATGGGGCATTCAGTCCAATCTATATCAGTAAGTCTAGCAGAGTTAGGGTTTGGGGTACAATTTTCATATGTACCGGTAATGTCCATTTTCTTGCAGGCCACAACCTATCATGACCAAGAATATCAAAGACAGGCTGACAAAGCAGAGAGGATGATCCCAGTGGTAATCCAAAGACTTTTTCCAACACTGTGAAGAACCAATTACAACAGTGACTGTCTTAACTAATAAGGAACTAAACTTTTACACTGCACTTGGTTCTGCTACCAGCTGCTAGCTCAAATATGTCCATGAAAGATGCACAAACCTGCCAGTTACAAGCCAACCTCACTGTTCTCTCATGCAACTAGCCAAGAGAGAACAATTTCCAAAGCGTAGCTGTTCTGTGCATCAAAATGCTTTGCAACACGTTCTCATTCCCATAAGGCACTCTGCAGCCAGCAGACTGTTGTAATAATATTATTTGCAAGAACAGACTTGGAAAAAAATGGCGTTTTATTATTGCATCTTTGTGCCAGTGCAGACAGTATCCTAACTTACCAGATGTTTCTTATTTCTCTTTCTTCTCAACTGCACTTGGGCTTTTGGTATTTCTAGAATCTGAAGGCTTCAAACAAAGAGGTTTCTGTTACCTTAAAAAAATCCAGTTTAACACTACCTCAAAAATCTGTGATTATATGAGTAAAGCTTGGTTGTGAGAAATGTACCAAGCCCCCATCCAAAGCGAACACTTTGGGTAACTCTTGTAACTCCACCTCCTTAAAAAACATGGAAACAGTAATAAGCTCTGCAAGTTCCATGAATGGAAAAGCATTCATTATGTGAAGTTTTGAGGTTTTAGGAGGGAGAGTTGTGCTTATGGGGTTTTTTGCTTTGCTTTTTTTAAATTGAAACCGCAAAAAATACTGAAATCCCGGAACTATGTAGGACCCTATATTGTGCAGGGGGAAATACAGAAAAGTATTGAGTATTTTGAATGCATGTGCAGTGAGTGGGGAGCACCAGCATGACACAACTAATAAGATGAAGTATGCTTCATCTGGTCAGCGCAAAGTGCTACAGATTAGTTTTCACTTCATCTTCACTGAGAAGGCAAGATCTTTTTTAAGTACTACAGCTACTTCAGCAGATGCGTGACTGAAGTTTTAGATTTTCCTGCTTGCAAGAGATGCCAGTATATTTCAGTTCTCTAATCCCTGACAAGCAGCAGCTTCTGCTATAAGAAAATATGAGCAAGCATAGAAGGCACACAGTTTGCAGCACCTTATTTTACTGACTGCTTTTGGAATTCAGCATATGGCCATTACAAGAATCACACTTGAATTACAGGGGATCTCTAAGCCCTACATTGGAAGTCTGCATCCCTTATGAAAAATAACTGTAACTCAAAGAATGTGGAAAACAAAGTGAAACTCTCATTCTCGGGATCATAGATAAGACAGAATGAATTCACTGGGGGAGGGGAATTAAAGCAATGCAAGCACAGTAGCAAACAGTTGGGCAAGAAGTAATGGCAAATGAGAAAGTCACCACAGCTACTGCAAAAGTTCACCATGGAGTTTACAATGTAAAATAATGTTACATTGCAGTGAAGATTCAGTCTGTCCCACTTCTGGATTTTCATCATTAGACTAACAGTTTATTAAACCAGGATGGATCATTCGTTTTCTTATTTAATGACCTGCACTACGAACAGGCAGACACAGCTGGCTGCTTTACCACTTGTCTAACTATAAAATGTTGCAGTTGCATGCCCAGTGCCAAAAAACCTCATCTTTTTGAATTATGCCTTTACTTACTAACTGCTTATTGACTTTTATATCTTTAAATATAAACAATGAGAAATCAACATACATAACCAGGTACACTGTGATACAATCTTCTGGCATAATGAAACGAAGCCTCCCTATGGTTTCAAAACATTGCATGACAATGAAAAATAAAATGCTGAACTACAAATTCATATTTGTTTTTATCTTCTTGCGCTCTCACATACATTTTTTCTTCTGCTAGTATGTGTGGAAATTCAGGACCCACCACTACACAATTTTAGATTTGGGGACAGTCTCTCCAAAGTAAATAGTATGGTGTCTGACTGTAAGACTTCCACATAGTCATTCCTGACTTCTTTAACATCTCATTCATGTTGCCTTCTTTTTCTCCTTTTCCCACCCTTATCACAGTTAGGACAACAGGGATTCCCGGTAGGTCCTTATAAACCCAGGTCTCTGGAAAACAACTGTAAGAAGTAGGAAGGGGCCTGCTTGTGTTATCCCACAGGCATTTCCAAAAACATGCTTAGTTTGGGGGCCTATCAGGGCCTAATACTTAACTGTCTTCAGATTTCAAATAAATCAACTAGGGAAAAAAAGTACAGTCTCTACTACAAGAGCTAAAAATTTGATGAATACTAAATTGATCCTGTGTGCAACATCTGCGTCTTTGAAGAATTCCCATTCACAGAAGCTGTCCAAGCTTGCTTCTTCTCCAAGCCCTTCTCATCGCAGTAACCATAACACACACTTAACTACCATAATAAATACTTGTTCACTCATCTTCTATCCCCTTCAGTCTGCTACAATGCAAAAGGCTGCTTTCTTACCAGTGGTACTTGCACAAAATTTTCACTTCCCTGTGACCTTTCCTACCTAGCACAGCTTGGAACCACCTTCGCAGGCTGGGCTGGCAGTCTCTGATCCCACCATAACAGCCACTCTCCACGCTGGCACCCTCACCAACAGCTACAGCAACGGTGACAGGCATGGGGATAGTCCCAGGAGACTGCCATTTTGACAAATACGGGTTGGTTCCCAGGGCAGAGGCACAATGCCAGAGTGAAACTTTTGCCCTTCCTAATAATGGCATGAAGGTTTCACCAAGGCAAGGTTCAAGTTTCCATGACCATCAACCAGAACTCTTCACAGGCACTATGGAAGTAAGACAGGCATTGCTGCTCACTCTGTAGTCTCTCTGGTGGGACAGCTGACTTCTGAATAAGAAGTTATTAAATGAGATACACAAGTGGTGTTTAAAAAAGTTTAGAGGAACCCTAATAAGCATCCTGAGACCAACTTCAGTCTACTGTGCTTATTTTTTAAGCACGGTTTTACCAATTTCAGTTAAACCTGAACTAAATATAAACATTAAAATTGTTGGTTTTCCATGGAATTTACGGGGATGATTTTAGCCCGAGATGCAACACTTTAGTATCAACTGTTCCACACATTAAAACGTGTGTGAAAGTGCTCCACACATTAACATGTGTGAAAATGCACACTTTAATTTCTCAGCATTCTAGATGGGGTTTAGAGCAAGACAGCTCCAGCTGTCTATAAAGCAGGTTAGCCAGCTCTCAAACTCCAAGTGCTTGGAGTGCTTGTCAATGAACCTTGTATGCATTTGCGGAAGCCTCTAGCTGGCTTACAACTCTGCTTGAAGTTTGTGTTTTGGGCACTCAGGAATCTCAGACCAAGTGTGGAGGCCTGAAATGCCGTACGATACCATGGGGATCATAGAAGAACAGCCAAACTCAAACGCAGTTGGAAGTTGAATGTATGTAGAGAAATTATTCTCATATCTCTACTATCTATATCACCTACCTTACTCAGCCTTATTTATAAGTTAGGTTCTCAAAATTTGTTCCCAGAGCTCTGCTGATTCCCTACTTAGCAGCCACGTAGCAGCAGCTATTTTCACTTTGGCTACTTATTCAAAACAGATCCTAAAAATGGAAAGATATGCACCTCCAAAACCTTCCCTCAACAGACCCACGCATTCCCTAATGCACACCATTTCAGGGGTAATTTGTTACAACTGCATGTAAATCTACAAGAGATTATCAGCAAGAGTCTGCTGCCCTTGCAAGCTTCACACCCTTAAGTCAGAGGCACAGCATGCTCGCCAATGTAAAATATTTTTTTTTTAAAAAGCACCTTTATACTTGCAACAAAAAAACAGGGGAGAAACAGATTTTTTTTTTTTTCTACTTATGTTGAAATTAAAAAAATCCTTACAGCTGCTTCAAGTACTTTGGGATGTGTAATAGCTATGGAGACCTTTCTTGTTACTTTCCATGAAAATAGGTGGGCTGATGGGGGCAAAGTACGTGTCACCTCATTGCTGACTGCAATGGAAAAATCATCTGCTGTATGAGAGGTGTATTGAGTAATAATCTGCACAGTTGGAATGCAAGTCTGCACTGCATCCACGCCTGGAAAACTTTATTACATCCATGTGAACATAGTGACATGCAGAGAATAGCTAGGGTTGTCCCAAGTTTGACTTCCTAGATGGTCAGGGAAAGCACCTTTCCTTATCTCTTTACAGCTGTCCTTTCTGAAAACAGATTTCTAGCATACTTCAAGAAATAAGACATACAACACTAGATTTTATGCCACTACCATTCATACATTCCTCCTGTTTTGCTCCCTGACATTTGACACAAAGGCCTGAAAAAAAGGCTCCAAGTTTCATGTGGTATCTGTTGCAGAATATAAAAATTTAGTAAACAATGGATTTTTTCCCTTATTTGAACCATGTGTGTTCTGCTCTGTAATCTACCACAGATGGTACTTTTCTTGTTACATTGATGTAGCATCCACTACTTTTAAGGAGTTATATGTGTGTGTTTTATGAGGGAACAATACAATACCGTGAATTCAAGCAAACATCTTTAAAACCAACTTGAAGGGGAGTTTATAAATTATAGGGAAGCATAAAGCTACCTGGCATTGACATATACACAGAAGGGCCATTAAGGACAACAAAACAACTACTTGACCACACCAAGACAAGGCTAGACAAGTTCAGTTGCTGATTCTTTTTAAGTATACTCAACATTTGAAAGTGTTCAGAGAAACAGTTCCACTTCTGATTTCCACATTAATTACCAGGCTGTTGATGATTTCTTTGGTTTTAATTCAGAGCTTGCAAAAAAAAAAAAAAAAAAAAAATCAAGCATACCCTTTAGCACCTGTAAAAATACTGCAATTAATAGATGCCTAGGAGAGTGGTTCGAAGAAAATATTTGAACACAGATAAAAGACATTTCCTTTGGCCACAATAGATTTTTTTTATTAGATACATATTTGAGGTCCTTTACTCAAATCCTGCAAAGAGTTTGAAAGAGGCTTTAGACTTAAAATTGCTGAACTGGGTATTAGGAGATCTATGTGGTTCCTCTGGTGCAGGATTAAATGAATTAAGGGTGTAGATATATTTCATAGAGGTTCTACTTAGAAGCATGTTGTTGTTTAAAAAATGCTTTTGATTTACAAATACAGAAGGAAAAATTTTTGAGAATTGGATTAAATTTCTGTGGCCATCCGATACTAAAAAGCAACAAGAACAGAAAACCCTACCTATTACAACAGCAGTCACTACTAATGTGTGTTTTGAGGGAATTTTTAAGGTATTCTGTCTTTCTGTAAGGGATTTCAAATCCAACATGCAACACAAGCACATACACATTTTGATAGCTTAAAAGAGAAAATGAAATTAACAGATACATTCATGCACTCAATTGACTATTTGATTTATTTCATTTTTTAAATCTAAACATACCTCTGCAAGCTTAACATTTTTACTTACCAGTTTTCAGAGAAAGAATATTCATTTTAGTGCCTGAAGAAAGGTGAGCATTTTGAGGCTGTTTCTTGATGCTCCTTAATCTATGTAGTTAAGACAAGTAAAGATCAAAGTCCAGTTAATGAGTGACATCAATAATTCTTCTCTCTGAATATACAAATACTTCATTGGTCTCCTACAAACAATGGAGATATATAGTTTTAAATATGTGAATGAACTTCACAGGAAGTTAAAAAAGAAGTTGTTAAGCTTGCTTTGACATTGCAGTCCAGGCTGTGAAAAAACGGTAAACTCTACTTCCTTATAGCAAAAGTAGGGAAAACTATTTATCTGTGTTTCCTGTATCTTACATAGACATGTGGTTTCTCAAATGCATAACAGAAAACTGTCACTTTGGAAGTGAATAATGCAGATTAAAACAAAGTTTCACCTCCACATCATTTTAGGCTGCCTTGAGAAGCACCTACAGAACAAGCTGAAATATGTAAATGACTTTTAACCAAAACAATAGAAGTGACTTTTCAGTCAGGTAAACAGATCCATCATAAACTTCTGATATTAGCAAACCAGTTAAAACTTATTTTACCACTACTAGACCCTAGTAAAACAGCTTAGCTTTATTGAGAATCAAAAAAGAAATCCAATCCAGGCTAAAAAGTATTACTTTAACTAGCAAATACTACTGCTCTATTATGTTTCTATAAAAATTCTCTTGTAGATTATTGGGCTGCTTGTAAAAACAAAACTTCAAAGAGATTCAACACATGTTTTGCACATCAGACAGTTCACAGCTTTGTAGTTAGGTTTTTTGTTTTGATTTTAAGAAAAAACTTGTACTTCATATACCATGTTTATTAATGGGCATAGACCTAACCATCTGGTGTGTAAGCACAGTCTAATTTTTTAACCCTTATCCAACCCAGCTGACATGTTACCATTTTTCTGTTTTCAATTTATGAAGCTTTCATTAAAATGTCAATAATTCACATAACTAACATAGCCTGAGATAGGAGGGGAATTCACCAAACTGAGTCTTGGAGAAAATCTGTAGTTATTGTAGTCATTGCCCTGGAATAAGTTCAGCGCTTTTTTTTAATTTTATTTTATTAAAGTAAATTAGAGAAGAAAGTCAAGTCCAGAGAAGCCAGTCAATTATTTCCATTCTTTTCACACACGTGCAAACCCTGAGTAACAACTGAGAAGGAATGCAATCAACAGCTCTAGTGCTTGAAAACAAAGAATTCTACAGAGTAACTTCTGCCTTTAGATACTCATCTTGAGTATACTTGCATATAGTAGAAGTTACCAGTGCCCCATCCAGTAGGACTAAGAGTTTACACAGGTAAGCATTTGTCCATATAATTTTCCTTGTGTTACTGAAAATCAGCATAGATAGATGCTTGGTGACAGTTTCACAAAGGCTGTAAAATTCAAGAAATCCAGGGGGGCTTTTTGTTTTTTCATATACAGAATTTCACCTCCTCTCCATCAGTTCCAGTGAATTAGTTGGGAGTAGAGAAATCAACAATGCATATAGTAGCTTCATAAAATATTAATCCTTGTTTCTGGATATTGTTATGAAGTTTTACTGTACAAAAGAACTCATAATTCATCTGCATTTGTGGGTAAAATCAAACATCAGCATCTCCAGAAACTAACTCCAAAAAGATCCACAGGTGTCTGGTACGCTAAGGCACAGCTATTACAGCATTCATCTCATGTCAAAAATAATGATTTCACACACTAGGAAACTCAACTTACATTTCAGAAAATACTTCTTCATATGATTCACAGTTCTTTATATTTCTTCTTGGCCCTGCCACAGAGCTAAGTCCTATTAATTACTGACTTTCTTGGACTAGCTTGTGGCAAGACTTCTCAAAACCTAACTCCTACTACATTTCAAAGCTCCAATCTTCTCCAGAGATTCCTCTTAGTGCAATTAATATTTCCAAAATGTGAAGATTTTATCTGTCTGAAATTGCCTACACATTAGAAACAGGTAATAATTTCCAGTAGCAGAAACCTAGGCTTTGCGGGTAGGTTTTGTCATGGAAAATTCTATCATGAGCGTGCTATGTGTTGTTTCATTATCAAAAAGGGTCATAAGCATAACCAGATGGAGAGATATACCAGAAACCCCTTATTATTTTTCTTTCTCAAAAAGCATTTACTGTGGTGGCAGTTTAGCATTCAGTTACCCAGCAATTCTGCTGGTAAATCTCTTTTTGTGAGGAAATGGTCCTGCAATATACTTTTGTAAAGTGCCAGCACCAGGCAACAGTGCAACTCTGAGCTCAATAGCAGATTCATCATAAGCAAGGACAAAGTTGCGTTAACACCAAGCATGCAACAAAATTCAGAATTACAGTCATAACATGGCAAAGGGAGATAGTGCAGAAGGTGATATGTGAAGAAATATAAGCACCTCTGCTGAGCATAGGCTAGCACTGGCATACTAAAGAAAGATTTACAGGAGGACAAAGTCCATGAAAATGCTTTCCATTGATCCAGATATGAACTTTTATAAATGCTTGAAATCAATGGGTAAATAAAGTTCTTACTGATTTACAAAGCCGTGGCACCTGCTATGCTATATACCTGGTCAATGGAGTTCCAAGGAATATCAATGAAATTCAGAGTTTAATTTCAGGGTATTTTTCTTTGACTGACAAGAGCAGGAACAAGGAATGGAACAAGGAACAAGGAACAAGGAATCCAGGAACAAGATGGTTCCTGGATTTCTTTTTATGGCATCAAAACCAGCTGGACATAATCTCTGGAATATCTACTAGTGTTTATTCTTCTTCTGTAGTTTTATAGCCCCTATTAAGGGGAACAAAACCCACCACAACTTTCCATTCCCTCACAACAAAGTTTTTCCAAATTTTGTCTTGCTGTGCTTCAAATCTACGCAAATGATTTGTGAAGCAACTTTGAAACAGGGAGAAACTGTGCCTCAGCACTAAGTTATTGTCACTTGCAGTGAGGTAAATCAACTCTACTTTGAAAATTAATCCTCAAAAGAGCCAAGGAGTTCGGTAATAGAATAGAAGGGCAAAATACTCTATAACAGCCCATTAAAAATGTTCAAAACCTTGTTTCATTTTAATGTCTTGGAAAGCTGCTGGTATGTATCCAACCGAATTTTGCTTGTATGTACATGAAGCTGATGGAGGTTAAACCTACAGTGTATGAACACTTAAAAAACTGTTGGTTGCTTGGAAACTTCAGGTATAGGGTCCATCAGGCTCTGACAATCTTTACTATCAGAGCAGACATAACTGATTGTATTTTAAAAAAAAAAAAATCAACTGAATAGTGTGAAAAAAATGAAAGTCAGAAACTATAGTACATAGTCGAAGTCCAAATTTAAGATGTTTGCTCAAAAAGGTATCAGTAGTTCTATGGTAAAACACAGTTAATGAAAAGGTAAGAAATGAAGGCATCTTCTGTTCAGTGATGTACAGGATGACTTGCAAATTGCTCCTGCAATTTTGTAACAAGTAAATAGTTATGTGCTGAGTGTGGTGGGCTGCCTATATGGCATATATAAAAAAAAAAAAAAAACACTTCATGGAAATCCCTATAT